>NW_019014671.1:2343686-2390467 GCF_000150535.2 Carica papaya
TTATGTGTGAACAAATAATTATTCAGTCACAAGGAATATATATTAAAGTGTAATTTCGTTGCATATTTAATATTTATCTGTTTTACTAGTTAAAAATGTTGTGCTAACGTTCGTATCCACCAACGTTGGGGTTCAAGATGCTAGAAGCACAAACCAAATAGAAGCTAATATATATTATTTTTTCTAATACATATTGCATTTTTTTTAATGTAATCGAGATAAATTATTTTCTATAAATCATTACATTGTTTTTATATATAGTTACATTTTTATATATAACTTCCCTGTATCCTTAAAATTTATTAAATATTACCAAATGGAGAATCAAATGCGAAGAAGATCAGCCATTAAAGCACAAAACTATGTTTTGTTATGGCCAAAGATAAAAGAAAATAAAATTGAAATTAAAACAGAGGAAACAAGAAAAAGCATGAATGTTCTGGTGAAATAATTTGAGGCTCTGGGCTTGGAATTAATAAGCTGAAGAGCATCGGAAATGGTTGGAAGAGCTGGAATTGCTCCCTTTTGAGTTGTAGAAATTGCTCCACATGCATTTGCAAATGTTAAAGCCTCCATCAGTTTCTCCTCATTCTGTCCACAACACAAATACCCATATAAATTTGTTTAATTAATATTAATTATTAAGAACAAATATATATTAATCTGTAAATTCATTTATATATATTCCTGAATTACTTCAAAAATTTTCAATTAAAATTGGGCACCTCCACGATGGTAGGATCTTGGGCCAAATAGACCAGAAGTGCGCCAACAAAAGCATCCCCGGCTCCGGTTGTATCTATTGTTTTCACGGAGAATCCTTTCACCCTTCCCTTGAAATCCTGCAGTTTAATTAAAAACACACACTTAATCCTTTCCCAAATATGTATATATACATACATATTCATAATTATAAGAATTCAAAACACTTGATCAGCACTGTAACTTGAGATGAACCTTTGAGCATCAATTACATGGGTATCAAACTTTATTGGCACGGTAAATCTGGAATCCAGGGCATGCATTACAAATTTAGAATATGGGTTGTGTTGATGTGTGTGTGTGTGTGTGTGTGTATATATACCTTAGTGATGTACCTGCAACCCTTCTCTCCATCTGTTACTACAAGTAATTTGAGTGTATCATACCACAGGGACCTGACAACATCATCATTTTCGGGATCTCCTTCAGTGAGGAATGCAACTTCATCATCACTAACCTTGATGATATCTGCGTAAGTCCAGATGCTGAAGATGGCGTCTCTTGCATACTGAGGAGAAGGCCAGAGAGGCAGGCGCACATTGGGGTCATATGAGAGCCAAGCGCCGGCAGCCTTGGCGGCATCCATTGCTGACAAGTGAGCTGATCTACAAGGCTCGGATATCAAGCTTATGGATCCGTAATGGAAGATCTTGGCGGCTCTGATCAGACCCATGTTCAGTTCTGATTCTTTCATCAACATATCTGCACTAGGGTTTCTGTAAAACGCGAATTCTCTCTCGCCATTCTTCTTCAGCGTCACAAATGCTAATGCAGTCCTCGCCTCACCATCAAAGCAAACTCCATCAGTGTTTACACCATTCTTCTTCAGTATATCTACCAGCATCTGTCCAAACTCGTCGTCTCCAAGCTATATATACACATGGACACTGCTGTAATCAGCATCCGTATATAATGTAGTAATAATCATATATGTATGCATAAACCCGCATATGTTAAATTTTTTAATATAATTGAGTGATAGAGACTGATAGAAATATATAATAGGGATATTAATCATGACAATCGAAAATAATTTTTAAATAAAAATATAGGAAAACAATTCTTTCGAATTTATAATTTTTTATAAAAAAAAATATATATGAACTATTTAATTAAATAATTTTAAAAAAATATATAAAATATAAAGTAAAATATTAACATCAATATTACGAGAATACTAAACTTAGATATAACATATTTATATATCTATTAATGTATTAATAAAATCTCATAATTTTTTTCTTATGAGAGAATAATTCATTAATAAAAAATTAAAAATTTAGAATCATCTATTCTTAAATATGTCAAAATCATCCCCATAAAAAAACTTTTTTATTCCTCTTCTTCCATAAAACCCAAAATATGGTAAGTGGAATTAAATCCAATAGCTTCTTCCTTCCTCTAACACTCTTCCATGCCCAAATTTCGTCCTGTCATCACCGAACCTGCGCTTAAAAGCCCATAAACCATAGTTTAAAGCTTGTACACCACTGGATACCCTCTTACACAAATAACAAGCATTAACCGAGATCTTACCTTTTTCCTTTATATCAGCTAAACAATTTGTGTTACACACGTGAAAATATATGCGTGTGATAATAAGGAAGAATATATATATATATGTATCTATGTATATGTGACCTTGCCGATGAAGGCGGAGTTGCCCTGTAGCTTACTAATGGCACAAGCGACATTAGCAGGTGCACCGCCAGGTGCTTTGAGAAATCCGGTGGAGTCGGCCAAGGAAAGACCTGCTTTGTCAGGCACAAAATCTATCAGCATTTCTCCAAATGATACTATCAGAGGTGATTTTCTTCCCATCTTCTCCTCCATTTTCTTTTCTTATATATATATATATATATGTATGTATGTATGTATATATATCACTGGGTTAGAATTCTCATCAATGATGATGCTACTTATAATCAATCACTTGAGTACTCTCTCCTGCGAAACGTTGAAGAATCTTTGTAAGGAAAAAGCAAGATGTGCTTTCTTGCCAAACTCTCCCACTCAAAGAATGTGCCTACCCATAATACATATATATATATATATATATATATATATGGAAATTTTTTGGTACGTTATCGAACATTGATATATAATTTTGGATTGCTCATGAAAATATATTTTTATAAAGATCAAATCATATTTTAACTATTATTGATGACGTAATACGAACTAATTGTTCCGTGACCAAAAGACAAGAAAAATAAATACAAAGCAAATTATTGAAATGGATATAAAAAAAAGAATATGAATGAGTTAATTTGACGCTAGCGAGGGGCTGAGTTGATGAGTTGAAGTGCGTCGGAGATCGAAGGAAGTGCCGGGATTGCTCCCCTCTGGATTGTGCATAATGCTCCACATGCATTTGCGAATGATAGAGCTTCCCTCAATTTCACTTCGTCCTATATCGTAACGAATAAATTACTTTCTATATATATATATATATATATATACATACATTTTATTAATTATTGAAATATATTAACTTTTATTCAAAAAATATTATTTTCCTACTTATATATCTCGGCCTCTGTTAATTTCAAGATTTATGCAAACGAAAAGTTTAAGTAAGAGATTTACATCAAACATGGAAGGATCGTTGGCCACAGACACCAGGAGAGCACCAACAAAAGCATCACCAGCTCCAGTTGTGTCAACTGGTTTTACAGAAAACCCCGCCACTCTTCCTTTGAAATTCTGATCATACCACAATATCCTTTGTTAGATTTTGATATCTAATATTATACAAAATATAATGATATATATAAGATTATTTAATTCTATAAGTTCCATAATTTTACAAATAATTAATCACCATCCTCTATTCTTCTGTCTACACACATATATATATGTATATGTATATATATATATAGATATATATAGATACACACACTCAGGTCGAAATCTTTGTCTGATATTATTAGGAGAATTAAGTTAAATATAAATTGTGAATATGGTAATTAATATATTTTTAAAAAAAATTTCTAAATAATTTATATATTATACTTATTTATGATTCGTAAATTAAATTTAATTATAGTTAATATATTCAAGAACACTTCGTGTATTTGAATATTTATATGAACAATAACAAATTAAAAAATTGAGTCCCTCTATTAATCTCTCTCTTTTTTCTTTCTCTAATTTCCAACAACATATTATCTAAATCTAATCTATCTCTTAAAATTTTTCAGAGCATAAATTAACATGTATATATTGAATGAATATGAAAATTATATATATGTATAAGTTATACCTTGGTGAAATATCTGCAACCCTTGCTTCCATCAGTTACAACCAGCAGCTTGAGCTTATCATGCCACAGGGATAAAACAACATCTTCCTTGTCAGAATCTTTATCAGTCAGGAACTGTACCTCGTCGTCGCTTACCTATACATGCATACATATATACATAACATATATATGCATAAATTAAAAAAAAAAAAAAGGTTTACTTTCTAAATTGACATGAATAATTGCATCCTGTTAATTTCTTTTCAAATAAATAAAACAAAAAAAAAAAAAGAAGAAGAAAGGGTTAATCTACCTTGATAAAATCAGCTTCTTTCCAGATGCTCATGATCCCATCTTTGGCAGCCTGAGGAGATGGCCAGAGAGGCAAGCGTACATTAGGATCATAAGAAAGCATCACACCAGCACTCTTAGCAGCTTTCATGGCGGCCAAGTGAGCGGATCGGCACGGCTCTGAAATCAGACTGATGGATCCGTAGTGGAAGATCTTCGCCTGCTTTATCATATTCATATTCAGCTCAGATTCCTTCAACAACATATCAGCACTAGGGTTTCTGTAAAACATAAACTCCCTCTCTCCATCCTTCTTCAGCGTCACGAATGCTAGTGCTGTCCGCGCTTCGGGATCGAAACAGACTCCTTCGGTTTTTACCCCATTCTTCTTCAAGATATCCACCAGCATGTGCCCAAACTCATCGTCTCCAAACTACAGATATATATGTATATATATATACAGTCATATATATAATATATACACTTGACCATAAAAAATACTAGATCCCAATATCTCAATTAACCAAATTTAATTGTCTCGGTGTGAAATCCAATAATAATTGTAATCTGTCAAATAAAATTAACAAGTTAATAAAATACTATAAATTAATTACTATCAATTATAATATAAGTACTTGACAAATTTTGTGATTTTTTTTTACATAAAATAATTATTAGTGTCTAGCTGCTTAAAAATCTCATGTTTTAAATGTATAAAGTCTAATTTAACTACTGAAGTCTATCAAATTAACCTAATAAATTAATTAAAGATTACATATCAATCACTATTGATGTATAATATAAATATTTAATATCTTGGAAACTCCATGATTTTTAATCATAAGGCAACAAGTTGAATTATTAAAGCACTAGGTAATGTTATATATAATGTACAAACACATAAATATATATATATGTATATGTATATGTATATAGGAGTAAAAGTTGATGTACCTTGCCGATGAAGGCAGAGTTTCCGGTAAGTCTAGTGATGGCACAGGCGACATTAGCCGGTGCCCCGCCCGGTGCTTTGAGGAAACCAGTTGATTCGGCCAACGAAATACCAGCTGTGTCCGGCACAAAATCTATAAGCATTTCCCCAAAGCACACTATCAACGGCCCGCACGCCATTGTCGTCTTCGTCTTCTTCTCGTTTCTCCGTATTCACAACTAGTATACTTTTCTCTTCTCTAGTTCTGCGAGTACAAAAACCAGGAATGAAAATGATCTAATGTCCAGTGTAAGAACAACTCTGGATTTGTCACGTCAAAAAAAAAAAATTATTATTTATTTTTAAATCTATTTTTACTTCTCTAGCAAGGGTAATTTCTTTTAACGTTGACTGAGTAATTTTTTTTTTCTTTAATTATTCCGTAAATTTCTCTCTCATCCCTCGAATTTCTGCTTGATGTATGATTAACTCTTAAATTAGTTTTTCAGGTCATGGTATATTATATTTTGGACTACTAAGGTTGGACGGCCAAAGTTAATAAAAATATTTAATAATTACAATGGATATATATATATATATATAGACAGAGAGAGAGAGAGAGAGAGAGATGAAATTTGGGTTTTTAAGTTTTAGTTAATATGTAGATTATGCTTAATTAAGTTAACTGTCTCATCAGTAATTATTGCTTAACCTTACTAATTGGTCAACAACTGCAAATTATATTGTAAGGATCTGATTTGATCTAAATCACTCTCTCTCTCTCTCTGCCACATTAAGAGAAACACGATCTATTCGGACAATTGTCCAAATATATATCTATATATATATATATATACAGAATGATAGAAGACGGTGACCAATAATTCTAAAATTATCAAATTTATAGAATCAAATTGATTTCATATATTATTTTTTTTTACTTTTTCAAATTATTAAATTGATCACCACCCTCTATTTAGAATAATTTTAGCATTAATTAAGTCTTCTTTTTTTTTTTTGGGTATTAACTCCCATAGTTTATTATTATATCAATAATTCTAAATTTTAGGTTTTTTTTTTTCATATTCATTATCTTTTAATAAATAAATTATAAAACTTTTCACCACTCACTGGTCAAATTAATAGTCAGAGTACTGTCTCTTCGAAAAATCTTTTTATTTTTTTTCTTTTTTTCAATTTTAATTTTTTTATAAAAAAAAATCTTCTTTATTTCCTTTAAAAACTACTATTTCCATTCCATTATTTTGCCGTATACTACTCGACTAGTATTCACACAATTGTCCGAACATAATTTTTATATCAATAGAACCTGCACACAGCCACAGTGTAATCCTAGCCTTTGGAGGTTTAACAGATATATCCTAGACTTAAAGCTCCTATCAATCTCCTTCAGGCTTACCGGATTGCTTCAGTCATTTGGGCAAATGGTTTGCATTTGAACAGACATGACTATCTTCCATTACCAAGTGAAAATTAGAAATGGCAGCTTCAGACCCTCATGACATTAACCAAACTTTACATGGTTCATATATAGTTTGAGAGTTCTTACACTTATTCATACATGGAATTAAGACAAAAAGACTTAACCAAAACTCATTACTCGAAGTTGTAGTGCTTGTCCACAGCAACTGAAACATCCCAACTGCAACTCATTCCTTTCGGGAACACAACTAAGTCACCAGCACCAATCTCCACAAATCCATCTGAACCATCTGGATAAACCTTTACTTTCCCCTCTAGCAGATAGCAAGTCTCTTTGGATGTGTATGTCCATGGGAATTTGCTTGGAGGGCAACCCCACCTGTTTGATCACACCATGATCACATAAATCTTTCCAATTCCCTAAAACGATAAGGAGTTCGCACCAAGATTGTGGTATAAACAAAAGGCTCAACCTTGGACTATTACCAGAAACAGCTAATCTTCTCATAAAAGGACGAGAAATGCATGACAAAGTGGAAGGGGTTTATATTAAAGCCACTTTTGGTTGAACATATTCTTGCGTTTTACAGTAAAAATGCTGCATTATAATGTAAGGAAAAAACGCCTCAATAACACATAGAATAGGAGCTTTAGATAAACAACACAACAGATCTTCAACGCCATCAAAAAGCGTAAAAAGACCCAACACAGGAAGGGCAGACCAGACCCAAGATTAAAGTAAACATAGCACACGATAGAGTACTAAAATCAGATCTAACATCCACAAAACAGCACAAAGCAAAGTGACAGAAATAAAATATGAATACTAATTTACCAAACAGGAATAATGTAAGAATTACTCTTCATTTGGTTCAAGTCTATTCTGTTCTCATTCTGTTTTTAAATTTAATTATTTATATATAAAATTTAGTTATAATTTATATAGTTGATCATAATTAAACCAACTCTGTCATATTCTCAATTTCACACAAATAAATTTATATTTACACTCATTAAATGAGAGGTCAAAAAAACACCGAACACTGCCTTAGGAACTAAAGTAGTGCTTTAATTTCATGTAATTCACGCGAGATGATTTTGTACATCTACCAGAAACAGGAGTCTATCACTTTAAAATTCAACACACCGACATATTGATTTTATTATGAATCAAATGTAAAAAAAAAAAAGAAAAAAACTATTATTCAGTCCTGAAGATCAAATAATTAAGGTGAAGGAATTGAGTAAAACATGAATCAAACAGGCTGGTACCTGCACCTTCCTCATCTCTATTTTTATATGCACTTGGAATCGCTAACATGCTTCACTGCAATTAACAGAGCTATTCTGTTTTTCAATCCTGAAAATACACATTTAGGTAGACGTAGCATATCATCCAGTTAACTCAAAAATTCGAAGCAACCAACTGTATTTTTTTTCTATTTCGAGAACATTCTTTTTTTTTAAATAAATTTCGGGAACGTTCTTACACTCACCTGACTTTCTTGCATATTTTGAGTGTCATAATCCATCTGATTAGCTATCTACAATATGCCTACATCCCCCCTCAATGAGGATCATAGCAGCTCTTTACAATAGGTCAACCATAGCTTAAATCTTAGAATACATGACTCAAGTCTGGTTTCTGTCTATACATGCTACTGAGGAGTAACCCAAAACAGTGTACCATAGCTTTGATCAACGAGAAGTCCAAAGGTTGCGGTTGGTTTAGTTACCATTCAATTCCTAGTAAATTCTTACATTTAATTTCTCATATTAGTCCCAATATACATGATTAGGTTATCATTTACATATTGTGTTTGAATTAACATCATCTCAGCGTTATATTCTTTGATGATGAGAATTAATCACCACTTTGAACTTGATCGTGGGAATTTAATTTCTTTTCAACTAAGATAGTGGTAACTCATTCTACAATAAATTATGTTCTAATAATGCATATTAAGATTAATGCGAAAATTAAAAGTAGACATTACCAAGAAAGTGAACTGATAATGAAGCGAACCCAACCTAATAAGCATTGAAGACACAGAAATAGAGAAAACAAAAAAAGCAGATAAGGAAGATGGCAAATTTGCTGAAGGATTAGACCGAAAACTTCCATACATTATGTAAAGATTTCAAGTGACCTAAGTCACCAAACATAGTGGTTCTCTGAATGTAAACAGTATCTTTTTTGTTCATTTCTCATCAGATAGACAAAGGAGGAACTTAAACAGAGTTAACAAGCTCTCTGATGACTAGCTGATTGTGAATAAATCCATCCCTAGATATCAGAAATCTACAGCAATACAAGCTAAAACTAGCGAAAACGCAAATTGAATTTTCAATTGAAAGCATAGTATCTTCTTAAACAGAAATTCCAGGGAACCGAAAAGGGTTTCCTCAGAAACAAACGGAATAAAGACGGAAAAAGAACCTTGGTCTACGAATTAGAGACTATAGCAAAAAATGAACAGAAAATGCTGGCTTACTTAGGCCACTTTCGGACGCCGAGTTCGGTGAGTATGGACTCGGGAGGGTTGGTGTGGACCGTGATTCCCAATTTCTCGGTGGCCATCGACTCTGCTCTTATCGCCGCCGGTGTTGAACGTACAAGTCCGGATCTTGCTGTGAAGAGAGAATATGAAAGGGGGGTTTTACTGAATAGATTTGAAGTACTAGTCAGGCACGCCATGCTTCCTAAATAAAGCTTTTTACCAGCGGCTTTGTTTTTCTTTTAATTGATTTTCTTTTTCATGATTCTTTTTTTATATGAACAATATTTTTTCATTAGTTATATGAACCACTCGATCCCAATCTCTAATACTTTCAGTGTTCTCTACCATTCTAGCCGACGGCGTCGTTTCCAGAAATATTGAACTTTTTTTTCTTTTTGGGTTAGAAAATCCGAATTTAGAATTATTATAGATCAGCCAAACTAGATAGATGTTCCAGAGAGAAAATATATGTACTAAATTTTATTTGGAGTATATTTTTAAAACAGTATTTTAAAGTGTGTGTGTGTGTGTGTGTGTATATATATATATATATATATATCAGCAAAATTTTGACTCTATGAATAAATAAAAGATTTATTCTTTGAGGTTAGAAATATACCCAGTTGTTTGAGGATCTAAATATGAGAAAAAGTATAATTTTTTAAATAAAAATTTATATATTTAAAATAATTAATTAAATGTAATTTATATATTAATAATAATACAATTAATTTTTTAAAAAAGTAACGCAATTGAATTTTAAAATGAAACCCATGGTCAAATTAGGCCCATAATTCATAAAGAAAAATAAAAAAAAAATGTCAACCATATAATATCAATTAAGGGATATATGATTGGTATTTTTAGAGGAACCAAGACAAGAAAAAATTACAGAAAAGAAAATTTTTAAGAGTTAAAAATAAAATGGTATTTTCAGATGGTATATATTATTTTGGTTGATTGACAATATATATGATAGAATATATTTTTGGTAGTAGGTGAAAATGACATCATGAACTTTTATCTCTTTCGTGATCATCACCATGATCACTTCCAATTTTCCGAAGAGAAGAACCCATATTTAATGGCGGAATTGGCTGTTGATTGGTGAAAAAGTTAGTTGGATCGACAAGTGTCTTAGCTCTAACCAGTCTATCGTAATTTTTCAAGAAGTATTTTTCACCCCAAACTCTCGCAATCTCAACAGTATCCTCGTAAGAGTAATTCAGATCATCAATGGCGGCAGAGACAGGCGGCTGAAGCTGGCCAAGGTCTAAGTCCATATAATTAACATAAGCAGCTCTTGGACCTCCCGATACATACGGCTTCATCGATTCATAAAACCCTCTCATCCAATCCATGTAATCCTCTCTTTTCTCATCGTCTTCTTCCTTCCACTCCACCAGGTACTGAATAGCAAATAGGTTACCTTTTCTGTGAGGAAAAGCTATGGCGTCACTCGTTATTCTCTTCATTATTCCGCCGTATGGATCCATTATCACGTATCCTTTTGGCTCTTTCTCGAGAATATCCATCATCGTCCTTATCCCGGCGAAAGTCACCGGAGTTCTGACGTAATCGGACTTCGCCTTGAAATATCCCTTGCCTTGTAAATACCTGTTTCTCAACTCCGATATGGTGGCTCCGGTGGGGAGGCCGGAGAAGAAGAGGACTGACTCGATCCAACTCATGTCTGTACAATCATTTTCCTCCACGCGTAGTTCAGGGAATTCCTTGTT
Organism: Carica papaya; assembly: GCF_000150535.2. The sequence continues at coordinate 2,354,598 of NW_019014671.1, forward strand.
GAGAATTGATATGGCTTGGGTTCTTCGACCCAGAAAGAACCCTCTGAACGTCGCCGACATCCCAATGGTCATCGTCTCCGGCAAATGAGCTCCCATGAAACACGATAAGTAGAAATCGTCGGTCAAATCATGAGCAACATGTTGCCATTTTTCCACCAACTCTGCAACGTTAAACCCTTCTGATTCTGGCCTGGACACGATGAAACTCGTCACGGTCGGCGGGACTTTCAGCAGTTTGATCTTCCAGGCGTAGATAACCCCCCAGACACCTCCACCGCCGCCTCTAATGGCCCAAAACACGTCTTCCCCCATAGCTTTCCTGTCTAACAACTCGCCTTCTGAGTCAACCAGAAGTGCATCGACCACATTGTCGGCTGCGACGCCGTATTTTCTCGACAAGAACCCGAACCCACCGCCGGTGACGTGCCCACCAACGCCGACAGTTGGGCAAGACCCGGCTGAGAATCCAAGCTCCTGACTCGCCATGGCAATTTCGTAATATATCTCCCCCAGCGTTGCACCGCCTTCGACCCACGCCATTTCATCTTCCATATCTACAACCACTTGGTTCAAATTCATCATATCGAGTATCACGAATGGTTTGTTCGTGTCTCCACCGACTGACGAAGTTCCCTCGTAGCTGTGTCCTCCGCACCTTACTCTGATCTGCCACGAAGCTTCTCTGCAACATAGAACACTGTTTGCGACCTCCTCCACGCTTTCCGGGAGGATTATTGCGAGAGGTTTCGAGATCTTGGGTCCGGCGAAGCGGAGGTTTTGGATTGAGAAGTTGAGAAGTTTGTAATAAGCTGAATTGGAATCGTTTTGGGTGTTTGGCAAAGTGGTAAAATTTTTTATGTTGTGAAGATTTAAACAATAAGTGATTTGATCTGCGGGCGTACAAAGAGAAGGCGCCATGGAAAAGGTGATCACAAGGATGATGACTGCAGGAAATGGGTGTCTAGTGGTAACCAGAGAGTACTGATCCACCATGGTCAAATATGTTCAGCTATATATGTATTATTTGCTAATTAAGTCGTCTGTTATATGATCATTAAAATGTCTGCATACATAATTTTGGGATAGGGAGAATCAAAATGTAGGTTGAAGACAAAAGCAATATGAAGAATAAAAGAGTGTGTGTGCGTGTGTATAGAAATATGTAAATATACATATATATATATATATATATGTGTGTGGCCGGCCACTGTTTTTAATTAATTCCAAGTTTTGGCACTAGAGAGTTTAATTAGTAGCTCCTAACGAACCGCAAAGGTGACAGAAAGGTGACAACAAAAGTCTTCTGCATGAGATTATTAGTGGGTGTCGTTTTTAGTTCCATTTTTTATTCAGAGTGAAATAGTTAAAATTTTCGTAAATTTATTAATTTTCTTGTAAATATTATTTTAATATAGTAACTTTTAATCACATTTTTGGTAAACTAAAGTAAATATGTAATAATTAATAACTAATATTTAAAAAAAAAAAAAAAAAAAAGAAAAAGAGAAAGGTGATAAGTCACAAAGAAAGAAAGAAAATTGTTGACAAGAAATGGATAGCTCTATATGCAGGCCAACAGCAAAATCCAAGGCCTGCTCGTGCCTATAATAAATATATATATATATATGTATATGTTCCGCCGTGTATTTTTTATATATGCAATGTTTGCGTACAGAACTTGTCTTGGTTTGTAGTAACTCGTGTTCTTTCTTCTCCACTGGCCATGGCTCAATGCTAATAATTTACCATAAAAATGTTTCCGGACTGCTCGTCTTACATTTTATGAGTACTTTTAAACATTTAGATTTAATTTTTTTATTTGTACAATATAAAAATCAGAGTGCTTAGATAATTAAAAAGTAATTTTTTATATGACAAGTTTATTTTATTACTATCTTTTTTTTTAAAAAAAAAAAAAAAACTTAAAAATACATAAAATAGTATTATTAATTATAAAATAATCGTAATATTTTTTATTAGTAAAAATTAATTGTTTATTTTTTTAAGTCAATATTTTTATGTCCAACAGGAATCAATCCCAAAAATCAAAGACAATTTAAGTAAATGTCAATTTTGCAGTGTAAGTAGGGCAGAGATTGAGTGCCAACTTCACCATTTCCCGAGTCAAACCCATGCCCAGCTAAATTATAAACTACATCACTCTCTCTATTATCCGAGTTATAAATTAACGTAGTAGGAAGAATTGAAGTCTCGTTTTATAAATAAAATCAAATAGAAAAAAATCTGAAGTCTGTCCGAATTGTTTGTAGGTAGCCACGTGGAATAAGTAACTGACGTTGGATGCGCCAAATTGTTGACACGTTATGCAGACCTTTTTCTTTGTTCTCTACCTACTTGTTGAAATGAAAATTTACATTAATCCCTTTTCATAAGAGTAAAGTTAAAAATTATCGAATTTTGTTAGGGATGAGTCCGTTCAACTTTTCATGAATTCATATTACAAGAAAATGTTTAGTGTTTTTTTTTTTTTTAAATTATTATCGATTAACAAAACATATATATATATATATATCACAATATTTAAATCTCAACGTCCTTAAAGAAATTAAGAATAAAATCTTTTCAAAAGTATATTAGAATTTCAAACAACTACAAAAAAAATATATATATATATATATATATATACTTGTTCTTAAAATGATTTATGTAAGTATTCTCCTCCCATCAACCAAATGAAAATAAGTTACTCAAATATTTAACTTAATTTAATTTCGAATTTATTTAAGTAAATCATAAAAAAAAAAATAAATTAAATTTTAATTCAAATTAAGTTAAATTATAAGATTTATTGTCCATTTTATGCAATACTTGCAATTTACCAAAGAGATTCTATCATTTCTGTAGAAAATCAACTTAACCGATAAGATTGTAATAATTTTCTTTTACCAAACCACATCTAAAGTTCAGATAATAAATGGTAGAATTTTAACATCGATGCCCTTTGTGCTTGTGCTGATTCATTCCATCATGTCACGATTTGCAGAGATTCAGGGAGAGGCGGCACTATCACGAGCGCCAAGCAGGGACCATAATCTACCAGGACGCAGAAATGACACAGGGTGCTATAATCATTTAACTAGAAGAATCTAAGGTCGGCCAATTTCTATATATATATATATATGTATATCCTTTATTTTTTTAAATAATAAAAACACGCTTGAGGTAATGACGGTAAACCAACTCTAAATATATTAACCTAACAAGGTTTTCAAACACACCCCCAACTCTCCAGTGCAACAAATATATACATATATATATATATATATATATTCTGAAGAGAGCAGACTTCCCAAAGGGACACACACAACAACATTTCCACAAAAAGTCAGTCTAGTGGAGTCCCTGATCGTTAATCTTCTCGGCCTTGTATGTTATAATCTTGTTAGGCACTCGGTGGAAAATATTTTGCCAGCAGCCACAAAAAAACAACAAACATATATTTGAAATTTTGCAACAAAAAAGTAAAACAAACTCCATAACATAATTATCCAAAAGTAAACTCGTTCCAATCTCCAACTACTATGGAAAAGTAAAACTTGTTCAATTCTCAAACTAAGATCAAAATTCATCTGGCTTTGTAGAATCTCAGACTTCAATCTAAACAATGACCGCACACCTAATTCATTCTCCTTATAAGTTCATTGATGTAATTTTCACGGTTTCCAGCATCTCCTCCTTCAACATAGTGGTTCCTCTTCTTTTCCAGACCACCCAAGGGAGCCTTGAGCTGGAAGGGCCACAGGAAGTTATTTGCTTCCTTAAAATGAGGACCAACTGTCATGATCTCGTGGATCAGATCCTCCACGCAGATGATGCCGTATTTGCCCAAACCCTGTTAATTACATTGTTCAAAGTGAGTGACAAAATGAGAAACAGAGTTGTCATTTAATGACAGAGAGAACATAAACAGCATAAACCTGTTCGATGATGGAATTGTCAGTGAGAGCAATCCTCTGGTTGTTTAATTTCCCAAAGCCCCTCTTGTAAATCAATTCCCTAATGCTCTTCAAATTGGGGTATCTAAAAAAAAGCTCCTAAGTCAGGGTGGTCATGGTGAGACTATAAGCAGACATAATAGACGAATACAACAATTCAGAGGGGAAGGGGTGGGGAGGGAGAGAGAGAGAGAGAGAGAGAGAGAGACCCGTAAGTCACATAAGGTTCAACCCTGTGAAGCATGTTCATAGTTGCCTTGTTAACTTTCAGAAATACACCATTGAAGATCTGCAATGGACAACTGAGCTTCAAAACTTGTACTCAAAGAAATATAATTACCAACTAAGTGATTTACATTGAATATAAGCTATCACAACCATAAAAAAGGTGTATTTACCCTTGACCTTCAACAGGATGTTGGTATTTGACGAATGGAATGCAAATACATTAATCAAAAGAAAGTAGTACTATTAAATGTGTTAATCTATACATTCTCCAACATAATGTCAAAATGAAAGATTAGCTACCTGTCTCAAACGCAATAGCTGCAAAATCTTCCTTGTCTTTGGGTGCATGGCATTAATACTGATAATCCCAAAATAAAATAGAATGATTCAGCAAAAATTTGTTGCACCAACTACAGTAAATATTAATGTAATTGACAAACATACCCTCGAATGCGAATGATAAACAAAAGTTTAGCCTCTGGATCAACATAGAATCCTCCTTTGAGTTTTGCTTCACGCTTCAATCTGATCAGCTCTTTTTCCTGAATATAATAGAAGTAAATCACTAATATAAACTAAGAAGCCACTTACTGAACATTTTTTATGAAATCTCAAAGCTGAAAGGCATAACATGTACCTGTTCCTGGTATTCCTCAGCATACTGCTTAGCTCTCTTGTAGATGAGCTTCCTGTTCTCGGCATTTTTCTTCTTCAAAGCTTCAACTTCCTGCTTTTTCTCCAATGCCCATTGCTCATGTCTCTTCCTCTTCTTCAAAACTGACTCAGGAACCACAGCCTTGGCTTCAGCCATCTCTGAAAAATGAAAAAACAAATACTTAAAATAATTCTAGTTTCACAAAGAAATGGTCAAATTTCAGAGTCCAATAGTAAACAAAGCATTGCCATCAGAAAACAATAAAGTAAGACACACCTAAGAAGAACAAACTTAAAAAAAAAGGTTGAAGATTAGAAGCAATAAAAAGCCAATCTTAAGAAATAACCAATCTAATAATGTAAAACCACAATGAAGAAACCAATTCTCTTTCAATGAAACCTACGAAAATGGTAGCAAGAGAGAGTAACATGACACGAATAACACTGTCACTTCTCTTCCAAATGGATGGAGGAAAATTATGAATAATCAGACAGTGTTTATGTTAACCATATAACTTTATCATGAATCTTCAGAAGTTGGGGAAACACTAAATACGTCCAGTTCCATAGTCATAACATTTCACATACCAGAAAAAATACCTGGGCAAGAATTTGATTCTAAAAACTCTCTTAGCACAGGCCAGTTGCATCATAAAAGAACCAACATCTTATAGTTCCGGTTACATCACAAAGAGAAATCTCCATAATATAACATCATAATATAAACATGCACCTTTTAAGTAACAACACTTGAGTAAAAATAAACATAATAACATATACGGACAGACATCCGCTCCTCAGCCTACATTTTTGCAAAACCAAAAATTTCTTAAGAACTGAACCAATTACTTCAGGCAATCCGGACGCAAAAATAGATACAATTGTACACACACAAATACATGCAAGCGCAGAGACAAACAGAAGCATACAGACCCGCAAGTGCAAATTCCAAATTAATAAAAAATCCCTTTATCTAATCTCAATATCATCCGTGTGCCGGGGTGTTATAAAACGTTTAAACATTGAAAGAAAACACCGATATCATGTTTTTAAGGAAAAAAAAAGTTAACAAGATATCTGTATCTCAGTGAACAAACAGAATAGAAGATACTATAAGAAATATTATACCTAATTCAAACCCTCAATTATACAACCAAAAAAAGAAAAGAAAAACAACACACAAGTAAAACATACAGGAAACACAGGACATTTTCCACCTCATTTTCTTCGCTCATTCTCACAAGTAAAATATTTATATGCATTTTATATGTGAAACTAGGCATAGGTACAGACGTTCCATCAAGGTTTCTAGGCATAAACAAAACCATTGTTAACTAAGCTTAGAAAGATGAGATGACTCAAATCTACCACATCTATTTGTAAAGACTATGAGATGAGACGAGAACAAGAACAACAAGCAAATAGAGACAACTCACCAAGTTCGATTCCCTGGCTGAGATGAGATCTGATGGGGGCGAGGGAATAGAGTCCGCCTGAATTTCCTTCGCTCAGCTATATATACGAGGGTCGATAGTGAAGTTAGGGTTTTCCAGCTTTCCTACAATATATAGTACGAAGTTCAACAGTTGAGATGTGTCTTGTGGTCGTAAGAAAGATCTCGGCCGTTGAAGTAGAAGTACATAAAAGGGCATGATACCGTGAAACGACTGTCATTTAATTGTTTACAAGGCCCAATCACCGATTTCTTTTCCTTTTTGTGCAATTTATAAACAATACAAGTGAAAAAGAAAATCAGAAAAAATATAAGTTTGACTAGAAAAGCAACATATTGCTTGCTGTTTGGTATGATTTATTAAATTTGTGATTTTTTATAAGAATTTTTTTTTTAAATTAAGTATATATATTTGATTTACTATATTTAATTTTAATTATAAATTCAACGTGAATAGTGATTGAACAAATTTAATATGAAATTTTGGGTAGCTCAATAAAATTAACATATATTATTCGTTAAAATTACACTAAAAATCTCAATAAACTTGTTAATTTGTCAGAATTATATTAAAATATAGGAGAATAGTTAAAATTTTACCTTTTTAAAAATTTAAATGGGCTAGGCTCATTCCTCTTTCTGGTCCACTTGACAGGTTGGGCCCAACTTTCTTGTACTCTCCAACGACTCCTACGGTGACACATAAGGTGAGGCTTCGTTAGTGGTTTTGGTCCATTATTTACATCTAGTTTTATAAGGATCTAATTAGCATTTAAATTAAATATAAATATATTATTTATTTTATTTTTAAAAATATTATATTAATTTTTTGATCAATTAAGGTTGACTGGGTATTATAGAATGTTTTATTCAATAAATGTAATACACTGTAATTTTATTAACATATTAAAATTTTAATATTTAATTTGATTAAAATTAATTTATTATACCAAATGAAAATTTGAAACACAAATAATGAAGTATTAGGATTAGGAATGAATTAATTATTGGGTGTCAATGATTTTGCTATTGAGAGTGCGTGCATGGTCTAATTTCTCTTTCCTTTCTCGCTTTATTGTTATTATTAATCATAATTGGATGGCGTGGGAGTCAATTCCTACGGCCTTTATGATTTAAAATGTTTTGATATCGTGATTAAAAAAGTTGAAATATCATAATTAAACTTAATATACACATCCAAATATGGACTATCTGCACACTATAACTGCTTCAAGACTAAATTAGTGAATACATTACATTTCATTTCATCGAAAAATAATATGAAATAAATATATTGCAGTGAAGCTACCTGGCACAGCCATGGTTTGTCTTTTTGCAATCAGTCACATTTTGTCTCAAAGACATAGTAAATTAATCACCTAATAAAAAATTTAGAGGAAAACAAAGTTTTCCCACTTTCAGTTGCTGTAATTTGATGAAAGTGGCGCATTTAAACCTCGAATTATGTATTCTATTTGAATAATAATTAAAGATAATTTGATCAAGTACAAATATAGTGATTGATAGCAATTAATGGGTTAGTTTATGATAATATGCGCGTATAAAGCATGCTGTGATTAAAAATGTTAGAGGATACATATGAGAATTATATCAATTAATTCTATTCACATATTAAAATATATTTAGACATATTTATAATCTTATAATTTTTATATTAGGTATCTAATTGTAAAATATTTTATTTTAATTGAACTTTAAAATAAACGAGAACTTAAATTATGAATTAATATAAGTTTATAAAATCTAATTTGGAGAGAAAACTATAAACATAATTGACATAAAGAATAAAAGCGATAACTCAATTATATACATAAATTTATATCACGATAATTTTTTTATAATGTCTATAGAAAATATTATCACTGTTACTATTTTTATCCGTTTTTATATATTTTACTTGTTATGAACAATTATATATTAAATAATGTTGTATAGATCAAATTCAAGCATTACGAAAAATCAAATAAAGTTAAAGTTCTTATATTTTTTTTAAAAATTAACTCAATAGACACTAATAGCTCATTACTTAACCACTAAAACGTTAATGTGTTTGTGATTTTTTAAAATTATATTAAAAGCTATTTATGATAGTTTTTGAACATTTAATTTTCAAATATGATAAAATTACAATTCTCTAATTTTTATCAAAGCACTCTTCTTTTTTTTTTCTTAATAAACTTAGTGCAAATTATTAAATTATATTTACATAAATATAATCTTAATAATACAACAATTTTTACTATATAAAAACTCAAATAAAAATATATTAAGTTTGTATATAAAAAAAAAAAGGGCAAAACTATAAGTCCAATAACACTTTCCGCATGTAACAGGCTGGGTGGGTAAGAGTTGACGTGATGTGCTTGAACGTGTGACCGTAGGAGGACAAGAGTGGTGAACACCGGACGGAATTGGTACACGACCCGAAGTAGGAGGAAAGTCTGCCAAGCCTGACCCAACATGTTTATAGGGAGGACATCGATTACTGGAATCTCTTTTTTACCCTCAACTACTTCATATGTTAAAAGGAGTTATAATGAATATGTGATGGGTAATTTGGTAATTTCGATCCGGAAGATTTTGATAATGTCCAGTCAATAATAGAGATATGCCCTCCTTAAATTTATGTGTGTGCTTGGATCGTATCATTTGATTGGCTTTATCTCAAATATATATATATATATTATCGAAATTCGTGTGGACTATATATGCTTGCTTATGTGCGTGTATACATTTTTTTTAGGGTTATGAAAATTACTGTGTGTACATGATATATATGTCTGTTTTTTTTTTTTTTTCTGTGCAGATCATCTCAAATCTTTCATTTATTCTCTTTTTTTGGAAACCCTTACAATGCTCTATGTCTTGCCATGCAATTATTATACATTTGATGAAATGATTCCAAATTGTTGTACTAAAAAAGATATAATTTTGATTCAATGGTTTTATTTTTTTAACTTTTTTTTTTATATTGTAATATTATTTATTCGTTAGAAGTGACATTTAATTACTTATTATAATATATGAAATTTGTGTTATAAAATATCAATAATAATTTATTAAAAAATAATTATGACGTGCCCACGCATTTCCTCCATAGAAAAGATGAAAATAGCCCCACGTGTACGAATAATTTAGCGAAATACGTAGTGTATGTAATCTAACATACATACCTATCTGAATAATGGATCACTTCCGCCCCAACTCAACTCCTATCGCATATCCATGGACGGTGATTAGATAGCTCGTAGTCCACTACAGGTAAAATCCCACTCCTTCCAAAAAGTTAGAGAGAAAACTTCTCCCTTCTCCCTCCATCTCTCTCTCTCTCTCTCTCTCTCTCTCTCTCTCTCTCCCGCGCACAGACACAGTACTCACAATTGACATGGTGCTGAATACTTTATAAATAGATAGGTGCGGTGATATACTTGTCGGCAACCAGAGTGATAAGCTACCCGGCTTTTCCTTTTCCTTCTCTAAATTAATTAGAATGGTTATAGGTAACAAAGTAAGTAACTTTTCGAGCTACTCGCGCACTAAATTTTATTTTTTAATCCAGAAATTGCGTTTGGGTGTCGCAGTCCGTTACATGGTCTTCCAGCTGAATCCATTCTGGGTTCAGCTTGTTTATTTCATGGCCATCTCCTTGATAGGCTACTTTGTTCTCAAGCTCTCAAATCCCAGATCTTCATCTCCCAGCTGGCCGCCGTCTGATCTAGATGTCTTCTTCACCTCCGTCTCTGCTACAACCGTTTCGAGCATGTCCACCGTGGAAATGGAAGTTTTCTCCAACTTCCAACTCGTTATCATCACTGTTTTGATGTTTTTGGGCGGGGAAGTCTTCGTGTCCGTTCTTCAAATTTTATTTAAACTTGCTTACACCTCCGGCAACTTCCCGCCGGCTGCCGAAAAAAACACTGATCAGTATGACAACTACTGCGTTGAGGTGGATCTGGTCTCTTGTTCTCACCCCATTCAAAACCAGTTCGATCATCAAGCTGCAGAAAACGATGGTTTAAAGTATAATTCTACAAAGTTTCTAGCTTATATCGTACTGGGTTATCTTCTAGCTGTTCATATACTCGGTTTCAACTCAGTGTTCATGTACATGAGTCTTGTCCCGAGTGCGAGACGCGTGCTCAAAACCAAAAACATTTCATTACTCACATTCTCCGTTTTCGTCATCGTCTCCACCTTCGCCAACTGCGGATTCGTTCCAACCAACGATAACATGATTGTTTTCAGGAGCAACTCGGGCCTGCTATGGCTTCTGATGCCACAGGTTCTTCTCGGGAACACGCTGTATCCGGTTAGTCTGCGCGTTGTGATCTGGGTTTTGGAGAAGATGATGAAACGAGTTGAGCTAAGTTATATTTTGAGGGAGATGGATTACGAATATTTGTTATCTGGGTGGCGGTGTTGTCTTCTAGGGTTGACGATTGGTGGGTTCGTGTTGGTGCAGCTGATGGTTTTCTTAGCCATGGAGTGGAATTCGCTGGGGCTGGAGGGACTGAGTCCGTATCAGAAAGTTGTGGCGTCGTTGTTTCAGGTAATGAACTCGAGACATGCTGGTGAGTCCATTGTTGACCTCTCCACCATTGCTCCAGCTATCTTGGTGATCTTCATTGTCATGATGTGAGTATATCTCCATTAACATACTTTTGTCCGCACACAATATATCTAAAAATATATATGGGATATTTCTTACATATTCTAAAAGGATAAAATGTTTCAAACATATATATATATATATAAATGGCCTAGTTTGTTCAAAATGAGTCTTCAAGCACAAACTCTCCAAGCAATTTAACATTTGTATCAGCTTAATTTTTTGATGAGATATTATTTTTTTCAAAATTTTTGTTGGTTAAAAAATATTTGGTTTGTAAATAATAATTTTGTTTTTACCCACATGAAATTCTATACCATTTCAGACTCTCAGATGATCAGGTAACAAAAATCTACCTTAATTACCAAAATTTGTTGATATGTTACTTCAAAAGATATATTAATCTATTTATGAAACTTATTCAAGTCAATTAATGATATATTTTTGCCATTAGAATTTATTCTTTTGAAAGATTTAGTAAGAATATTTTGCCAAGTATAGAATCAAAATTATTGTGGTATCAGAATTTTCTTTTATTTTCAACAACCCAAATTAAAGCTATTATTTATTATAGCCAATTCCATCAAAATAATTAAACTTTATAGTAAGAATTATTCTATATCAAAATTATATATATACTACATTATTTTTAAAAAAAAAAAATTAAATTCAGTCAATTTATTCATTTTTTTATCCTAAAAAAAGTACGATATTTTTAATAGAAAATTGTTCTTAACATACAAATGAAATTTTTAGATCACTCCGGACAGCTTTTGACATTAAATAACAAAATCTAATATGATACGACCAATAAGAGTATCCGAAATCTATTATTTTACAACATATTTTTTTATATCCGAACTAACTAAAAATGTGTTGGCAGGTATCTTCCACCATCTACTACATATTTGCCAACATGTGATTATAAGAAGAAGAAAAAAGAAGCAACAAACAGTCAAAATGGAAAGGGGAGAAGTATATTAAAGAGTTTGATGCTTTCAGAACTCTCTTACTTGACCATTTTCATCATCCTTGTCTGCATTACAGAGAGGGAAAGCATGAAGGAAGACCCAATTAATTTCAGTGTTCTTAATATCACTTTAGAAATCATAAGGTAATTTAATTAATTAAATTAATTAATTTCCTTAATAGTTGATTAGCCAATCAAGTAAATTGAAAAATTCGTAAATAAATTTAATTTTTTTTTAAAAAAAATATTTAAATGAAGCGCATATGGAAATGTTGGATTCTCAACGGGATATAGCTGTGGAAGGCAACTGAAACACGACGAGACATGCAAAGATAGATGGTACGGACTCGTGGGAAGGTGGAGTGATGGTGGAAAATTCGTCCTTATCCTTGTTATGTTCTTTGGAAGACTTAAGAAATTCCATTTCAATGGCGGTCAAGCCTGGAAATTATCTTGATATATGAAAAATTAATAAATTAGTTTTTAGTTAGTTAGGTAGTTAGTTAGTATTTTGTCTCAACTAAAGTAACAAATATAAAAAATAATTTATATACTTTTTTTCTAATTTCTTTCTTCCTTTTTTTTTTTAAAAAAAATTATTTATATATAAGTATATGTATATTAATGTTATATATAAGACAATTCTATAATATAAGAGATTCTTATTAGTTGTAATGATTATATCACAGAATTTAATTATAATAAATTTGTTGTAACGACCTAGAAATAATGGGTTGAGCGTTCTAAATCTCATCTCTTTTCGGAGGGTTGAGATCTAATCACTTTTAGTATATAAAAAAACCTCATGTACGAAAAAAAAAAAGAAAAAGAAAAAAGGGGGAGAGATGAAGAGAGGGAGAGAGGCCGAGGAGAGTGCAGGAAATTGTGATGGAAACCTACTAGAAACAACGAGATTGTAGAGAAATTCTATTGAACCTAAGAGAGATGGAAACCAGAGGTAAACAGATTATGAACTTAAATTTCTGTGTTAGCGACAGGTGTATTGGTTAGGGCTCCATTGAAGTTTGATCGTGATGTTCTGAGTGGAAAAACAAAGAGAGCAAAGGGGGAGTTGACTGCTTGAGATCGTTCAACCTTAAAACGATTAATAGGGACAATTTTGGGGAAGGATTCGAGTGAAACTCAGTGATGGTAGTAGAGTTAGGTGCGGGAGGTGTGATGTACTGGGACCGTGTAGGTATAAAAATTGGTTAAAGGGAATGGAGGGTGGAGTGGAATTGGAGTCGGTGAGGGTGTATGGGTGTGTGTGTGGCCATTTGGTGGCTGGTGGCGACGTGTAACCGAAATTAGCGAGGTTGAGTGTGTGGCCACCTGGTGGTTGATGATGATGTGTAGTCAAAATTGGCGAGGTTATGTGTGTGTGGCAATCTGGTGGCTGATGGCGACGTGTAATCGAAATTGACGAAGTTGTATGTGTGTGTGGCCACCTGGTGGCTGATGGCGATGTGTAGTCGCAGTTGGTGGGGTTGTATGTTGTTGAGGATATAAGTGTTATGCCCACGATTCAATTATTCGTATAATATATTGTATACATTATTATTTGATAATTTATTTTAATATATGACAATAGTATTTTATTATCATATTGTTTAATTTATGTGATAAAGTTCTTAATTAAATTTATATGTTTTATATCAAGATGGAGATCTTGATAATGAGAGTAAAATTTTTAATAATTTAATTTAAAATGTTTTACTCGTTGGATCATCAAAATGAGACATTAATGATCTGGTAAGACTTATATATATGTGATAGTTTCTATAAGATAAATATTAGTTGACTTCATTAACTAGATCACATATATAGATGATGCATACGGATATATGATCATTAAACCAATCAAATTAATAATTTTTGATGGTTAATATTATCTTAAACTGTCAATAGAGTATTCTCTTATTTTGATAAGATGTAAAAATTTTCTTAAACCTGATATCATCATAATAATTGATAAGACATTTATTATACTTTGATTCTGAACACCTATGATCATAGAACTGTAGTTGAAAGGATATTAAATGTGATTAAATTGTTATAAAATTAATGATTGGTCAAAACGGAATCTGTCAATTTGAGTAATAAGTTTAAACTCTATGTTGTCATTTATTATAATGATTAAATTAAGACATTAGACAGAACAGTTGAATAAATGAAGAAAAGAGTTTCTTATATCATTCATTAATCAATTATAATTGACATAAAATATAATTAGTTATCTATTGGGATTTGACGGTTAAATTATATGTTAAATTATATGTTAAGGTTAACCCAAAACAATAATGACAGAATGAAGTATTACATATTTCTTTATCAGGTTTTTGAAAGTAATTATGCATTTTATACTATCTGGTCATTAAAAAGTGTTATTAGATGCCAATCTTAATTAGTAAATTAGTTTGACTAATTTGCTATTGGTTTAGTGTTGAACCTATGAGGTCGCACACTAACGAGTATTCTGACTTTTGCTGAATAGATTAATTATTATACTTATTTAAGAATTAAATTAAAAAATTTAATTTAATCAAATAAATAAAAATTTTGGTCTAAATAAAATATTATTATATTCTTTACTAGCACCGATAATATAATTAATATTTGAGATAAATTAAATTTTTTTATTTTTGAAATTGAAAATTAATATTAATATTTTGATTATTATATTATTAATATAATAATATAATATGTATAGCTATTATAATAATTAAGATTGTTATAAAATTTAATTTAAAATTAAATTAGTTTATAAAATTATTTTATTAAATAATAACAATTAAAAACGATAAATATATATATGAGATATATATTAAATATTTATTTGTTAAAAATAAAAAATAAAAAAAGGGTGGATGAATCCAAATAGATGTATATGTTATGTATACATATAATGAAGAAAAATTGGGTAGGGGCTGTACCCACTGCACCAATATATATATATATGTATATGCGTATGTAATGTGTGAGTCAGAAAAATTATTTCTTTTGAACATTTTGTCTATATATTTGCAATAATTTTTGAGATTTTTAATTGTAAATATATATCATATTTAATTTTTAATTATTACATGTATGTTTGTCTTTTGTGTAATTTTGAATTAAGTATTATATATGATGTAAATTTATTAGGACTAATTATATGTAAATAATTTAAACAATATTAATTTTATATCAGCAATTTGATCATTATGTTTTTTATAATTATTTTGATAATTATATTATTTAATTTAAAATTGAGTTTATGATATTTTATTATATAGCTTACCATCAAAATAAATAAATTTATTTATTTTTATTTATAACGAATGGTCTGGCAACTAGAAGATTTATAGTTCGAGAATAAAATAAAATTATTTGTTGCATAAAATGCATATATGACAATAATTATTTCAATTTTATATCAATTGCCTGAACTATTCGAGAAATATGAAATTTTATTAATTATTTGTCGTTATGATGATTGGACTCGACTATACTAATAGGAACGGTTTGATAACTAGGAGATTATCTGGTATAAAGCAATTTATGTAAGTTATATAGGGATACAATTGGTAACAATACCTACCTTTAAAATTTGTGTGAGAACCGACTTGACTACCAATAGGCTCATTCATATTGTTAGAAGATTCTTTTATTTCACTAAATATAAATTTTTTAAAATTATTTGATTTATTTGGTGAATGTCATTTAAATAAAATTCAATTTCTTTATGATATATGTAAATATATTCTTATATTATTGCATTTTTTTTTTCTTAATTCTAGATTTCTCAATATGTCTGTTCTATCACTGCATGACATACTTGATACCAACAAATTAGTTAGACCAAATTTTGATAACTAGTACCGAAATCTAAGAATTGTTCTCGTGTAATCATCGATCATCTTAAAAAGATGTATGGTGCACAAAGCAGAACAGCTAGATACTAGTTATCTAAATCTTTATTTGGATTCAAGTTGACTGTTAACTCTCCAGTTGGGCCTAATGTTTTGAACATGATTGGTTTTATTGAAGAACTTCAAAAATTAAGGTGCACACTGGTAAAGAACTTTCTCAAGATTTGATCTTGCAGTCACTACTTGAGTTCTTTTCGCAATTTATTATTAATTTTAATATAAATAAAATAGATTGTGATATTCATGAGATACTCAATATGTTGATTGATTAGGAGAATCAAATCATAATTTAGTATTTTCAGAAATACTTGACAGATTATCTTACTGCCAAATGCATTATTCTTGCTTCTATGAGTTCTGAACTCCAGAGGAAACATGAGGATATGGATCATCGTGCAATCATCGATCATCTTAAGAAGATGTATGGTGCACAAAGCAAGACAGCTAGATACCAGTTATCTAAGTCTTTGTTTGGATCCAAGTTGACTGCTAACTCTCTAGTTGGGCCTGATGTTTTGAACATGATTGGTCTTATTGAAGAACTTCAAAAATTAGGGTGCACACTGGTAAAGAACTTTCTCAAGATTTGATCTTGCAGTCACTATGTAATGGCTCCAGAATTTTAAAATGAAATATGTGTATTAAAAAGGTCAAATGCGGAAGCGTAATAAAAATTTTGATTAACATCCCTTACACTAAAACCAAAAACGTGCTCAAAGTATAAAAGAACAGACTGACTAAAAGAGAAACTCGAAAATAAAAGCTATAAATATAACTACGGAGTCTTCAGGCGTCCCCTTCGCCGTCTTCCTGCGGAACGGGCTCGAGAACAATGTCTTCCTGATCTGAAATGATTAAATAAGGAATGAGCTACACTAGACCAGTAAAGACATCACACTATCTCACCGTCACGGAGGTAAAGGTGGGTGGAAAACACAAAAAGACCAATGGAGCATAATTTACAACAAATTCTTTTATCAATAACAAAATCCTTTACTATCCACTTACCTCAGTGAAGTTCATAAAACAACATACGAAAGCAATAACATTATCATCATCATGAAATCATATGAACTGTATAACATAATACTTATCACGCTTTTTGCATTTCAATCATTACACAATATATTTTTCCTCATTTACCAGCCTACTAGTATCCATGGGGATCCATAGGGGTCCTGCTACCCGTGAACCCTTAACACTTGTAATCAGATTCCAAGGTCGTCCCCATACCCCGTCCGGTATGGGCGCCAAAACTATAAACCTCAATACCCCGTCCGGTATGAGGGTGAAACAGGCCGTCCTCATACCCTGTTTGGTATGGGCGCCAAAACACATAAGGTCTGCATACCCCGTCCGGTATGAGAGACCACAATCCCGGTAGGGTTCCCTACGGACCCGGTCCGTCCACCATCTCCCAGGATATCTAGTCAGGCTGACCATATTATACAATTATCAATTTACATAACCTTTTATTCTCCTTTTCCTCAGTCAGCATCATCAAATCACACACAAACAAGCAAACCAGTAATTTATGCCAAACAAGACAACATACAACATCGGGTTCTCAGTCATTCAACCCATAATCAATAAAACAGTGATATATGCACACGAAACTATGAAATGAAAACATCAGAGCTCATACTGCATTTAAAACTGTAAAATAGGCCAAACAACAGCTGACCTACAAACACACTAGACTCGGGCTCCATTAGCGACCTTAAACAATTTCACACATCTATTGATTCATTAAATGCCGTTTTATCATTTATTAAACTTTAATACCGTGATAGGAAATAGGGTGATGGGTCCTTACTTGTTTCGGGGTCTGAATACGGCTCTACAGTGCGCCTACAGGCTGTCCTTAATTTTTCCTGAATTTTTCCCGGGGCGCTGAAACGCACTACTAGTACCTGCACGTGTCCCAAAAAATCCCAAATTAGACCCAAGGCCCCTTTTGGCCAATATTGCAATTCTGGCACGATGGATCCGCCGTGCTCCAGCGACGGCGCCGCCGCTTACGGCGACGATTCGCCTCGGGTTAGCCGTTTTCGACCGAATTCGGCCACACTTACATCGGTCCCTGCGATAAAACAACCCTAGGGCCCTCGGGGGGCCAAAAAATTACGAAAAATCGAAGCTTACCGGCGGCGGTGCTCTCGGGTGCGGCGGCTCTCCAGCATGGTTCGTATTTTGGTGATTCGGCTCCGATCAGCCTGTAGAGAAAAGAATGGTGATCACGGTGATATAAAAATTGTATCAAACGGAGGCCGGGAAGGGCCTCATCAGAGGCAAAAACCGAGGAGGGACGCGGCGGCGCCGCTGGGTTTCGGCCGTGTTTTCCGGCCGTTTGGTCTGGAGTTTGGCTCCGATTTGACCACAAGAGAACTCAGCATTGAAAAACGAGCCGGGAGTATGAAATTTACCTCGATCGGCGATCAAAAAACTCTCCGGTGCGGCGGCAGGTGGCGGCGGTCGACTCCTCCGGCGTCTGGTTCGTCTTCTCCGGCGAGAGCTGGCGTCTAGAGTTTTTGTGGTCAGGTGTGGGGGGTTTATTTATACCCTTTGCCTTTTAATCACAGCCGTCCATCTTGATTTAATCTGGGACGTTCGATCACGATTTAATTTGGATTAAATATGAGCCATCCATCGTGATTAAATCTGGGTCGTCCGTGCGCACGCTTGATCTGGGCCGTCCATGCGCGCGGGGACGCATCTGGGCCGTCTGATCGCGCGCACGCGGATCGCCCACGTGGCCCGTTCCCGGGTCGGCGTGGCCTTGCCACACAGCAGGTCCTGGTTGGCCAGGGCTGCTGACTGGGCCGCTGACGTGGCGTTGACGGGGCACAATTTTTTCTAAATTGCGTTTTGACCCCCCAGTTTCTGATTTTCTTTTTAAAAATACCCCCATAATCTAAATTTTCACCCATTTTTTTCAAAATTAATTTCAATTAAATCCAAATAATATTTTTACCCAATTTTATCATTATTATTATTTTTATTTTTATTAAATTAAATTAAAATAAACTAAACAAAATAAATTAAAAATTAATAATAATAATAATAAAAATGATAAAATTGATGGGTGTTACACACTACCTAAGTTCTTTTCACAATTTATTATTAATTTTAACATGAATAAAATAGATTGTGATATTTATGAGATGCTCAATATGTTGATTGATTATGGGAATCAAATTACATCTGAGAAGAAGAAATGAACTGTCATGTTGGTTGGCAACTCTTCTAAAAAAAAGAGTAAGGGTAAAAAAAAAGCCCAAGAAGTCCGCTATACCTAAGGGTGGTGTGACTAAACCCAAAGGTAAGACAAAATCTGACCAATCTGATGCTGAATGTTTCTTTTGCAAGAAGAAAGGGCATTGGAAGAGAAACTGCAAGGAGTATCTTGCATCTCTAAAAGATAAGAAACAAGGTAAGGCCTTAATGAAAAGTATTTTCATGATTTCTTTAACTTCTATTAATCCATCTATATGGGTATTAGATACTGGTAGTCATTTTAATATTTGTAATACATTGCAGGGACTATAGATTAACAAAAGATTGAAGAAAGGAGAAGTTAATCTTCAAGTTGGTAACGGTGCAAAAGTTGCAGCTCTAGCTACATGATCAATTTCTCTTAGGATGCCTACGAGCAAGGTACTTTTGTTGGAGGATTGTTATTACGTTCCTAAATTTGTTTCGAATATAATTTCAATATCTTTTTTGGACCAATATAGTTTTCATATTATTTTGAATAATGGAGTTTGTTCTATTTATCATGGTGATGATTTATATGCAAATAGTTATCTCCAACATGGTATTCATGTCTTACTTGATATGAATGAAAACTCAGTTTTGCATATTTCTAGTCTTAAGAGAAAAAGAGATGATCAAGTAAATTATACATATATTTGGCATTGTAGGCTTGGTCATATTGGGGAGAAAAGAATAAGCAAGTTGTACAAGGAATGTTACCTTAACAAATATGATTATGAATCATATCTAACTTGTGAATCTTGTCTAAAAAGAAAATTGATCAAATCTCCATTTGTTGAAAATGGAGAAAGAGCTTCTGAATTATTGGGACTAATTTATACTGATGTTTGTGGCCCCATGAAAACTCAAGCCAGAAGAGAAAATTCTTATTTTATCACATTCATTGATGATATGTTTAGATATGAATTTGTGTATCTTATGAAACATAAATCTGAGTCTTTCGAAATTTTTAAAAGATTCCATAATGAAGTTGAGAAACAGGCTGGCAAATGCATTAAAGTGCTAAGGTCTGACAGAGGAAGAGAATATCTCTGTAATGATTTTATTAGATATCTCAAAGAGAATGAGATTATCCCACAATGGACCCCTCCTGGAACACCACAACATAATGGTGTGTCCGAAAGAGGAAATCGAACCTTATTAGATATGGTGAAATCAATGATGGGGTTTACAAATCTTCCAATTAATTTATGGAGATATACTTTAGAAACTGCAGCATATTTGTTAAATAAAGTACACATTAAGTCACTCTCTACAACACTATATGAGATATGGAAAGGACGTAAATCGAGCCTTAAGCACATTAAAGTTTGGGGTTATCCAGCTTATGTTAAGAGATTACAAACTAATAACCTTGACTCAAGATCTGATAAGTGCAGTTTCATTGAGTATCCTAAAGAAAAAAATGAGATATTATTTCTATCACCCATCTGACCATAAAGTGTTTGTGGCCAGGGGATCAACCTTTGGGGAAAGAGAATTTCTTTTTGAAGAAAATTATAGTGAAAGAATTGAACTTGATGAAGTTCAAGAAACTAGTGAATCAATACAAGAAGATGATAATGAGAAACAAGTTAAGTAACCTTTACTAAATATTTTGGAGATGACAAGGAAGTTGTCATCTCCAATAGTTGAGGTTCAAGAAATAAGCGTTGTTCAAGGACTAGTTAATGAACCTATTCAAAATCAGATTGAACAGTAACCTAATCTAGTACAAAGTGAGCAAATTATACATGAACCGCTTAGAAGGTCAGGTAGACAACATCGTGCACCAGACATGTTAAATCTTTTACTGCAAGATGATATAATAAATGGGTTAATCATGATGATGATGACCCTAAGACCTATGAATAGGCTATGCAAGGTTCTGATTCTGAGAAATGGATAAAGGCCATGGAATCTGAAATAGAATCCATGAAGGTCAATAAAATTTGCACTTTGGTTGAAACTTCAAAGGATATAAAGTCTATTAGTTGTAGATAGATTTTTAAGAAAAAAATTGGAGCAGACGGAAAGGTGGAGACTTATAAAGTCTGTCTTGTTGCTAAGGGATATCGTCAAAAGGAGAGAATTGATTATGACGAAATATTTTTCCCTATAGTAATGCTCAAATCAATTCAGATTCTACTTGTTGTACCTGCATACTATGATTATGAAATATGACAAATGGATGTGAAAACAACTTTTCTAAATGGTGAGTTGGAAGAGGATGTGTATATGACACAACCTGAAGGTTTCATATCCCTATCTGATCATGATAATGTCTGTAAGCTATAAAGATCCATTTATGGATTAAAGCAAGCATCTCAGAGTTGGAATATTCATTTTAACAAAATAATTGAAAAGTTCAATTTTGTTAGATGCGAAGAGGAACCTTGTGTATACAAAAAGGCTAGTGGGAGTATGATTATTTTCTTAGTGTTGTATGTAGATGATATATTACTCATTAAGAATGACATATAAGTATTAAAAAATACAAAGATTTGGCTATCTGAACAGTTCTCCACGAAAGACTTGGAAGAAATAGCTTACATATTGGGAATAAAGATCTATAGAGATAGATATAAGAAGTTACTTGAATTTTTCCAGTCTATGTACATTGACACCATTTTAAAGATGTTTAATATGGAAAATTCTAAAAGGGGCTATCTATCGATATGCACTAGAATTACTCTAAGTAGAGATAATTGCCCTAAGACCTCTGAAGAGAGAGAAAGAATGGATAAAATCTTGTATGCTAATGTAGTGGGAGCTATCATGTATACCACGACATGTACATGTCCTGATGTGGTTATGCACTAGGAGTGACTAGCTGATATCAAACAAATCCTGGTGACGAATATTGAAAAGTAGTAAAGACCATTCTTAAGTACTTGAGAAGAACTAAAGACCAATTCCTCATTTATGGAGAATTTGAGTTAAAACTGAAAGGTTATACCGATGCAATGTAACGGCCCCGGAAATTTGAAATGAAATATGTGTATTAAAAAGGTCAAATGCGGAAGCGTAATAAAAATTTTGATTAAACATCCCTTACACTAAAACCAAAAATGTGCTCATAGTATAAAAGAACAAACTAACTAAAAGAGAAACTCGAAAATAAAAGCTATAAATATGACTACGGAGTCTTCAGGCGTCCCCTTCGCCGTCTTCCTGCGGAACGGGCTCGGGAACAATGTCTTCCTGATCTGAAATGATTAAATAAGGAATGAGCTACACCAGCCCAGTAAAGACATCACACTATCTCACCGTCACGGAGGTAAAGGTGGGTAGAAAACACAAAAGGACCAATGGAGCATAGTTTACAACAAATTCTTTTATCAATAATAAAATCCTTTACTATCCACTTACCTCGGTGAAATTCATAAAAATAATATACGAAAGCAATAACATTATCATCATCATGAAATCATAGGAACTGTATAACATAATACTTATCACGCCTTTTGCATCTCAATCATTTCACAACATATTTTTCCTTATTTACCAGCCTACTAGTATCCATGGGGATCCATAGGGGTCCCGCTACCCGTGACCCTTTAACACTTGTAATCAGATTCCAGGGCCGTCCCCATACCCCGTCCGGTATGGGCGCCAAAACTATAAACCTCAATACCCCGTCCGGTATGAGGGTGAAACGGGCCGTCCCCATATCCCGTCCGGTATGGGCAACAAAACACATAAGGTCTCCATACCCTGTCCGGTATGAGAGACCACAATCCCGGTAGGGTTCCCTACGGACCCGGTCCGTCCACCATCTCCCAAGATATCTAGTCAGGCTGACCACATTATACAATTATCAATTTACATAACCTTTCATTCCCCTTTTCCTCAGTCACCATCATCAAATCACACACAAACAGGCAACCGGTAATTCATGCCAAACAAGCCAACATACAACATCGGGTTCTCAGTCATTCAACCCATAATCAATAAAACAGTGATTTATGCACACGAAACTATGAAATGAGAACATCATGCATCATACTGCATTTAAAACTGTAAAATAGAACAAACAACAACTGACCGACAAATACACCAGACTCGGGCTCCATTAGCGACCTTAAACAATTTCACACATTTACTGATTCATGAAACACCGTTTTATTATTTATTGAACTTTAATACCGTGATAGAAAATAGGATTTCGGGGTCCTTACTTGTTTTGGAGTCCGAACACGGCTCCACAGTGCGCCTATAGGCTGTCCCTAATTTTTCCTGAATTTTTTCCGGGGAACTGAAACGCACTACTAGTACCTGCACGTGTCCCAAAAAATTCCAAATTAGACCCAAGGCCCCTTTCGGCCAATATCGCAATTCCGGCACGGCGGCTCCACCGTGCTCCAGCGCAAGCGGCGGCGATTCGCCTTGGGTTGGCCGTTTTCGGCCGAATTCGGCCACACTTGCATCGGTCCCTGCGATAAAACAACCCTAGGGCCCTCGGGGGGCCAAAAAATTACGAAAAATCGAAGCTTACCGGCGGCGGTGCTCTCGGGTGCGGCGTCTCTTCGGCGAGGTTCGTGTTTTGGTGATTCGGCTCCGATCAACCTGTAAAAAAAAGAATGGTGATCACGGTGATATAAAAATTGTATCAAGCGGAGGCCGGGAAGGGCTTCATCGGAGGCAAAAATTGAGGAGGGATGCAGCGGCGCCGCTGGGTTTCGGCCGTGTTTTCTGGCTGTTTGGCCAGGATTTTGGCTCCGATTTGGCCACAGGGGAACTCAGCGTGAAAAAACGAGCTGGAGGTATGAAATTTACCTCGATCGGCGGTCGGAAAACTCCCCGGTGCGGTAGTGGGTGGCGGCGGCCGGCTCCTCCGGCGTCTGGTTCGTCTTCTCCGGCGAGGGCAGGCGGCTAGGGTTTTTGTGGTCAGGTGTGGGGGTTCTATTTATACCATTTTGCCTTTTGATCACAGCCGTCCGTTTTGATTAAATCTGGGCCGTCCGTGCGCGTGCATCTGGGCCGTCCGTGCGATTGCATTTGGGCCGTCCGTGCGCACGCTTGATCTGGGCTGTCCGTGCGCGCGGGGACGCATCTGGACCGTCCGATCGCGCGCACGCAGATCAC
The DNA here is from genome assembly GCF_000150535.2 of Carica papaya. The sequence goes on from NW_019014671.1 coordinate 2,378,743, forward strand.
CCACGTGGCTCGTTCCCCGGTCGACGTGGTCTTGCCACGTGGCAGGTCCTGGTTGGTCAGGGTTGCTGACTGGGCCGCTGACGTAGCGCTGACGGGGCACAATTTTTCTAAATTTCGTTTTGACCCCCGGTTTCCGATTTTCTTTTCAAAAATACCCCCAGAAATCCTAATTTTCACCTCTTTTTCCCAAAATAAATTTCAATTAAATCCAAATAATATTTTTACCCAATTTTACAATTATTATTATTTTTATTATTATATTAAATTAAATTAAAATAAACAAAATAAAATAAAATAAATAAAAATAAAATTAATAATAATAATAATAATAATTTAAAATTATTTGGGCGTTACAACTCTCCCCCCCTTAAAGAAATTTGGTCCCCCAAATTTACCTCTTACTCTTGGTCGAACAAATGGGGATACTGGGCTTTAAATTATGATTCCAGTTCCCAAGTAGCCTCCCTGGGCGTGTGGTTCTGCCACACGACCTTTACAAATGATATTTCTCGGTTGCAGAGTATTCTGCTCTCTCGGTCCGTGATACCAACCGGTACTTCTTCATAAGACAAGTCCTCTTGGAGTGGAAGCGGTTCATGAGCCAAGACATGAGAAGGGTCCGGGTTGTACTTACGTAGCATAGATACGTGAAACACGTTATGAACCCGGGAGAGCTCGGGAGGCAGTGCTAGTCTGTAAGCAGCAGTACCAATCTTGTCTAAGATTTCAAAGGGTCCTATATATCGGGGGTTTAATTTTTCCCTCCTGCTAAATCTACTAATTCCCTTTAAAGGAGTGACCTTAAGAAACACACGGTCGCCTCTCTCAAATGCTAGGTCTCTCCTCCGGGTATCTGCATAACTCTTCTGCCTACTCTGAGCTGTCTGAATGTTCTTCTTGATTTTAACTATTTTGGACGTGGTCTCCTCTACCAACTCCGGGTCGAACAATCTTCTATCGCCCACTTCCTCCCAACAAATCGGTGACCTGCACGGGCGCCCATATAGCGCCTCATATGGAGCCATGCCGATGCTTGCTTGGTAGCTGTTGTTGTAGGCAAACTCTATCAGGGGTAGATAGTCGTCCCAATGGCCCCCGGAGTCGAGGACACAAGCTCGGAGCATATCCTCAAGCGTACGAATTGTTCTCTCTGATTGTCCATCAGTTTGGGGGTGGAAGACAGTACTAAGAGATAGCTTTGTTCGCATAGCTTGCTGGAAGCTATTCCAAAACCGAGAAGTGAATCTGGGGTCCCTGTCGGATACCACTGTCACTGGGACTCCATGCAATCTAACTATCTCCCGGATATACATTCTTGCCAACTTGTCCAATGAATCAGTCACTCTGATGGCTAGGAAGTGGGAAGACTTGGTAAGTCGGTCAACGATTACCCATATGGCATCGTGTCCTGAACGCGCCTTGGGTAACCCCGATACGAAGTCCATGGTGATATGTTCCCACTTCCATTTGGGGATCGGTAAGGGCTGAAGTAACCCACCTGGGCGCTGATGCTTTGCCTTGACCTGCTGACATACCAAACATTTAGATACAAAGTCAGCTATATCTCTCTTCATCCCATTCCACCAGAACCGAGGTCGCATAGTTTGGTACATTTTGGTACTTTCTGGATGCATGGCAAACTTTGAACTATGAAACTTCGTCATGATGTCTCTTTTTAACTCACTATCGTCTGGGACACACACTCTGTCCTTGAAACAAATCAATCCGTCGGCAGAGAGCTGGAATTCTGAACTCACTCCTTGTTCTGCATCATTCTTGCGGGTTACTAGGGCGGGGTCGACTGACTGGGCTTCCTTTATTCTTTGGATTAACTCGGGTTGGACTGCTAGGTGGCCCAAACATATGGCCCTCTTCAGATCTCGCAGTCGAACCTGCTGCGTGTCCCCAATTGACCTGCATTCTGAAACCATCAAATGGGCTAGGGTGCCGGCACTTTTCTTGCTGAGGGCATCGGCTACTACGTTGCCCTTACCTGGATGGTATAGGATATCACAATCATAGTCTTTGAGGAGTTCCATCCACCTCCTCTGACGCATGTTGAGATCCTTCTGAGTGAAGATGTGCTTCAAACTCTTACGATTGGTATAGATCTGAAAGGTCTCTCTATATAAATAATGGCGCCAGGTTTTCAAGGCATGTATGATTGCGGCGAGCTCCAAGTCATGGGTAGGATAGTTCTTCTCATGATTCTTTAGCTGTCTGGACCCATATGCTATAACCTTTCCATGCTGCATCAAGACACAACCCAGACCCAGATAGGAGGCATCACTATAAACTGTATACCCTCCTGATCCACTCGGTAGAGTCAGCACAGGTGCAGTAGTCAGTCGTTTCTTCAATTCTGAAAAACTCCTTTCGCAGTCCTCATTCCATTCAAACTTTGCATTCTTCTTTGTGAGTCGGGTTAGAGGAGCTGCTAGACTGGAGAACCCTTTGACAAACCGACGGTAATAACCTGCCATCCCCAGGAAGCTGCGAATTTCCTTAACTATTGTCAGCCTTTCCCAACCAAGTACCGCTTCAACCTTTTCGGGGTTCACTGATACCCCTTCATTCGATATAACATGTCACAGGAAGGCGGTTTGCTCGAGCCAAAATCCATACTTGCTCAACTTTGCATACAACTTCTTTTCCCTGAGGACCTGTAGGACTTGGGCAAAATGATGAGCATGTTCTTCTCTACTTTTTGAGTAGACTAAGATATCATCGATGAACACGATAACAAATTGATCCAAGAACTCTCTGAAGATCCTGTTCATTAGATCCATAAAGATGGCCGGGGTGTTGGTTAGCCCAAACAACATGACCAGGAACTCATAGTGTCTGTACCTGGTTTGGAATGCCGTCTTGGGGATGTCTTCTGTTCTTACCTTTACCTGATGGTAACCTGATCATAGATCTATTTTAGAAAAGACCCGTGCACCCTGCAACTGATCGAAAAGGTCATCAATCCGGGGAAGAGGATATTTGTTCTTAATTGTTACCTTGTTTATCCCTCTGTAATCAATGCACAGTCTCAACGTTCCATCTCCCTTCCTTGCAAAAGTAACTCCGGCACCCCAAGGGAAAGGCTGTGTCTAATGAAACCACTGTCTTGTAACTCAGTTATCTGTTTCCTTAGTTCTTCCATCTCAATGCAGCTCATTCGGTAAGGAGCAACCGAGATGGGCTGGGTACCTGGCTGTAAGTCTATGGTGAACTCGACCTCTCTGTCCACTGGTAGACCAGGCAGTTCATCCGAAAATACGTCTGGAAAGTCTCGGACTACTGGAATCTCTTAGATACAAACTTCTTTCTTGGGTTTACCTAGTTAGAGAAAATACAAGATTAAGGCACTGGGAATTAAGAAAACTTGCCATCAGGGGAAATCAGTACTGAATGATTTTATTAACTTGTAAATGGCTCCTCATTGGGAGGATTAAATACAATCTTTTTGTTAAAGCAGTCTATGGTGGCGTGATACGCCGCTAGCCAATCTATTCCTAGGATTACATCAAAATTCCCCGTGTCTAACCCTATCAGGTCTACCCTCAATTTCCTATCTGCTATCTCCACGGCACATGCCCTGTAGATAACCTCTCCTAGCAATGTCTCCCCCCCAGCGGTAGATACAAGCAACAATGAATCAAGTCTATCAGGTGATACACAAATTTTGGAAGCAAGAACATGTGAAACAAAAGAATGTGATGCACCAGTGTCAAACAAAACATGAGCAATGTGGCCAGAGATAATATACATACCATGTACCACGTCCGGGTCTGCGTCGGCATCCTTCTGGGTAAGGTTGTAAACTCTGCCCTGGATTGGAGGCCTTCTTTGATTCTGGTTCCTCGGGCATTCCCTTGCATAGTGCTGGGCACTGCCGCATATGCGACAAGTGTTGCTGAGGTGGTAGCAGGGTCGGTCCCCGTGATCCCTGCCGCAGTGCTGGCAGATCTTCCCACGTGCTGCCCCCGTAGCCTGAGGAGGGGCCTGGATGGCGGGTCTGGGCCTCTTACTGGGTTGGACAGGCGCGGTAGGTGCTGGCCTGCGGAGCGGGGCTGAGGGTCGGGAACTCCCCGCTAGCTGAGGGTGGGTGTCGAAGCTCCTTTCTATGATCTACGCCTTTGCTAGGACTGCTGAATATGTCTCGAGCTCCATTACCAGTAAGTGCTGTCTGATCTCCGGGCGGAGACCCCACTAGAATTTCCTGGCCTTTCGGCCCTCATCCATCAATGTCTCCGGGGCATATCGGCCCAGCTCCAGGAACTTACGGGCATACTCTGACACTGTCATGTTTCCCTGGACCAATTGAGCAAACTCCATTTCCTTCAGGTGTTGGATGTGTTTAGGGAGATACTCCGCGTGGAAGGCCGCTAAGAACTGCTCCCAAGTAGCTGGTGTAGGCAGGGTGGTCCGCTTGAGCTCCCACCAGCGTACTGCTTCCCCTACCAGCATGTAGGAGGCAATGGCAGCCCTCTGCTCAGGAACTACTCCCAAGGTCTTGAAAGCTCTCTCAGTCTCTGCCAGCTAGTATTGGGCCTCTTCAAAAGAGGATCCCCCTGCAAAAGTAGAAGGGTTCAGTCTTCTGTACCTCTCTATGAAGCCGGGGTCGATCAAGGAAGGAACGGGGTCCCGAGGTAGAGGGACTGGGGCCGGCTGAGGGTGAACTGAGGGACCCTGTGGTGGCACCTGCTGATGTGGTGGGGGTACTGGAATGTGCTGTGGCGGTGCCTGGTGGTACCGTGGCTGTGGTACCGGGTCGTACCGCGGCTGTGGTACCGGGTGGTACTGTGGAGGAACAGGCTCCTGCCGGGGTGGCTCGGGATCAGCCTGTTGTAGCGGGGGCTCAACCTGCGATAGCGGAGGAGGTCCGGGTAACTCCCTTCTCTCCTCTCGCCTTTGCTGGGCAGCTATGAGAGCTTCCACCATCTCAAATAGTCTGTCTAAATCCTCCCGAAGCGAATTATCTTGGGCCGCTCGGTTTAGTGGGGGCCTTCCTCTCCTCATTTCCGTGTACCTGCATTCACAAGGAATGGTTGAGTAATGATCTATCGGTGAGTATTTCTCTAAGGCACTATTGTGTAAGGGATGGGTCTGAGGAAATGCGGCTCTGATACCAACTGTAACGGCCCCGTAAATTTGAAATGAAATATGTGTATTAAAAAGGTCAAATGCGGAAGCGTAATAAAAATTTTGATTAAACATCCCTTATACTAAAACCAAAAACGTGCTCAGAGTATAAAAGAACAAACTAACTAAAAGAGAAACTCGAAAATAAAAGCTATAAATATGACTACGGAGTCTTCAGGCGTCCCCTTCGCCGTCTTCCTGCGGAACGAGCTCGGGAACAATGTCTTCCTGATCTGAAATGATTAAATAAGGAATGAGCTACACCAGCCCAGTAAAGACATCACACTATCTCACCGTCACGGAGGTAAAGGTGGGTAGAAAACACAAAAGGACCAATGGAGCATAGTTTACAACAAATTCTTTTATCAATAATAAAATCCTTTACTATCCACTTACCTCGGTGAAATTCATAAAAACAATATACGAAATCAATAACATTATCATCATCATGAAATCATAGGAACTGTATAACATAATACTTATCACGTCTTTTGCATCTCAATTATTTCACAACATATTTTTCCTTATATACCAGCCTACTAGTATCCATGGGGATCCATAGGGGTCCAGCTACCCGTGAACCTTTAACACTTGTAATCAGATTCCAGAGCCGTCCCCATACCCCGTCCGGTATGGGCGCCAAAACTATAAACCTCAATACCCCGTCCGGTATGAGGGTGAAACGGGCCGTCCCCATACCCCGTCTGGTATTGGCGCCAAAACACATAAGGTCTCCATACCCCATCCGGTATGAGAGACCACAATCCCGGTAGGGTTCCCTACGGACCTGGTCCGTCCACCATCTCCCAGGATATCTAGTCAAGCTGACCACATTATACAATTATCAATTTACATAACATTTCATTCCCTTTTTTCTCAGTCAGCATCATCAAATCACACACAAACATGCAACCAGTAATTCATGCCAAACAAGCCAACATACAACATCGGGTTCTCAGTCATTCAACCCATAATCAATAAAACAGTGATTTATGCACACGAAACTATGAAATGAGAACATCATGCATCATACTGCATTTAAAACTGTAAAATAGAACAAACAACAACTGACCGACAAATACACCAGACTCGGGCTCCATTAGCGACCTTAAACAATTTCACACATCTACTGATTCATGAAACACCGTTTTATTATTTATTGAACTTTAATACCGTGATAGAAAATAGGATTTCGGGGTCCTTACTTGTTTCGGAGTCCGAACACGGCTCCACAGTGCACCTACAGGCTGTCCCTAATTTTTTCTGAATTTTTTTCGGGGAACTGAAACGCACTACTGATACCTGCACGTGTCCCAAAAAATCCCAAATTAGACCCAGGGCCCCTTTCGACCAATATCGCAATTCCGGCACGGCGGCTCCGCCGTGCTCCAGCGCAAGCAGCGGCGATTCGCCTTGAGTTGGCCGTTTTCGATCGTTTTCGGCCGAATTCGGCCACATTTGCATCGGTCCCTGCGATAAAACAACCCTAGGGCCCTCGGGGGGCCAAAAAATTACAAAAAACCGAAGCTTACCGGCGGCGGTGCTCTCGGGTGCGGCGGCTCTCCGGTGAGGTTCGTGTTTTGGTGATTCGGCACCGATCAACCTGTAGAGAAAAGAATGGTGATCACGGTGATATAAAAATTGTATCAAACGGAGGCCGGGAAGGGCCTCATCGGAGGCAAAAACTGAGGAGGGACGCGGCGGTGCCGCTGGGTTTCAGCCGTATTTTTCGGTCGTTTGGCCGGGATTTTGGCTCCGATTTGGCCACAGGGGAACTCATCGTGGAAAAACGAGCTGGGGGTATGAAATTTACCTCGATCGGCGGTCGAAAAACTCCCCGGTGCGGCGGCGGGTGGCGGCGGCCAGCTCCTCCGGCGTCTGGTTCGTCTTCTCCGGTGAGGGCAGGCGGCTAGGGTTTTTGTGGTCAGGTGTGGGGGTTCTATTTATACCCTTTTGCCTTTTGATCACAGTCGTCTGTTTTGATTAAATCTAGGTTGTTCGTGCGCGATTGAATCTGGGCCGTCCGTGCGCGCAGGGACGCATCTGGGCCGTCCGATCGCGCGCACGTGGATCGCCCACGTGGCCCGTTCCCCGGTCGACGTGGTCTTGCCATGCGGCAGGTCCTGGTTGGTTAGGGTTGCTGACTGGGCCGCTGATGTGGCTGCTGACGTGGCGCTGACGGGGCACAATTTTTCTAAATTATGTTTTGACCCCCGGTTTCCGATTTTCTTTTCAAAAATACCCCCAGAAATCCTAATTTTCACCTCTTTTTCCCAAAATCAATTTCAATTAAATCCAAATAATATTTTTACCCAATTTTATAATTATTATTATTTTTATTATTATATTAAATTAAATTAAAATAAACAAAATAAAATAAAATAAATAAAAATAAAATTAATAATAATAATAATAATAATTTAAAATTATTTGGGCGTTACATGCAAGTTTTGTTTCAGATAAAAATGATAGAAATCTATATCTGGTTATGTGTTCACCTTAAATGGTGGTGCAGTGAGTTAAAAAAGTTCCAAACAAACTACGGTAGTTGATTCAGTGACCGAAGCAGAATATATAGCGGCAAGTGAGGCTGTTAAGGAAGTTGTTTGGATGAAGAAGTTCTCAACTGAACTTGGTGTAGTTCCTTCAATACAAGGTCCAGTTCCATTATTGTGTGACAATACTGAAGCGATCGCTCAAGCAAAAGAGCTGAAATCGCATCAAAAGTCCAAACACATTCTGCGTAGGTACTACTTGATTAGAGAAATCATTGAATGTGGGGACGTTAAAATTTTAAAGGTTAATGGAAAAAATAATGCAGCTGACCTGTTCACTAAGCCTCTTGGTGCAAAGGAGTTTGACAAGTATAAGTGGAAGTTAGGAATATAGTACATGACAAATTGGATCTAGTGTAAGTAAGAGATTGTTAGGGATATGAGTGTTATGTCAACGATCCAATTTTTCATGTAATATATTGAATACATTATTATTTGATAATTTATTTTAATTTATTACAATAGTATTTTATTATCGTATTATTTAATTTATGTAATAAAGTCCTTAATTAAATTTATACATTTTATATCAAGATGAGAATCTTGATAATGAGAATAAAATTTTTTATGATTTAATTTAAAATGTTCTTAGTTGTTGGATCATCAAAATGTGATATTAATGATCTGGTAAGACTAATATATATGTGATAGTGTTTATAAGATAAAGATTAGTTGATCTCATTAACTAAATCACATATATATATGATACATATGGAGATATGATTATTGAATCGACCCAATTAAAAATTTCTAATGGTTAATATTACGTTAAACTGTCAATATAATATTATCTTATTTTGATGAGATGTAAGAAATTCTTTAGACCTGAGATCATCATAGTAATTAATAAGTCATTTATTATACTTTAATTCTGAACACCTATAGTCATAGAACTGTAGTTGAAAGGATATTGAGTGTGATTAAATACTTGTAGAATTAGTGATTGGTCAAGACGGAATCTGTCAACTTAGGTAATAAGTTTAAGCTGTATGTTGTCTTTATTATAATAATTAAATTAAGACTTTGGTTAGGGCAGTTGAATGAAGGAAGAAAAGAGTTTCTTATGTCATTCATTAGTCAATTATAATTGACATGAAACCTAGTTGATTACCTATTAGGATTTGACGGTTAAACTATATCTTAGGGTTAACTCGAAATAATATGACGGAAGAAAGCATTACATATTTCTTTAGTAGGTTCTTGAAAATAATTGTGCATTTCATATTATTCGGTCATTGAGGAGTGTTGCTAGATGCCAACCTTAATTAGTAAATTAGTTTGATTAATTTGCTACCGGTTTAGTGTTGAACCTATGGGGTCGCACGTTAATGAGTATTCTGACTTTTGCTGAATAAATTAATTATTTTAATTATTTGAAAATTAAATTAAAGAATTTAATTTAATCAAATAAATAAATTTTTTTGGTTTAAATATAATATTATTATATTTTTTACTAGCATCAAAAATATAATTAATATTTGACATAAACTTAAATTTTCTATTTTTGAAATTAAAAATTAATATTTATATTTTGGTTATTATATTATTAGTGTAATAATATAATATGTGTGACTATTATAATAATTGAGATTGTTATAAAATTTAACTTGAAATTAAATTAGTTTATAAAATTATTTTATTAAATAATAATAATTAAAAAAGATAAAATATATATATATATATATATATGAGATATATATGTAAATATTTATGTGTTAAAAAGAAAAAAAAGGGTGGATGAATCCAAATAAATTTGGATGTCCGCACACCAAAAAAAAAATAGAAAATTTTTCTGTTCAAAGTTTTGTGAGAAAATTTTAAACACACTAATTTCTTCGTACGTTCCGTTAATCAAAGATTTGAATAACAAATGTTACTTTCAGTGTGGATACGCATAGACTGTTCGTGTTTTCAAACAATTTTAATTTAAGAACTCGTTTTCAGGTATGTTTTAGATTTAATTTTTGACATGCAATATAATTTTTAAGTACAAATAGATCAGATTAAATTATTTTTATCTTCCGCTGTGTGTTATGCATATATTACAATCCACCATATGTGTGGTCACCTGGTAGTTGGTTATGAGGTGTAACAAAGGCACTTCCATAAACTAGAAAGCTGGTATTGGATTCTGTGATTGTGAGGGGCCAGTAGCTTGGCCGAGTGGGTTCGAGATGGTGGCATGGTATGCCGATAAGCCGGATAGGTGAGTGACGGGGTGAGTGGCCAGTGAAGTGCCTAATCTGTAGTGACTTTTTTTATTTGTTTCTGCACAGCCGAAATAGGCGAGTAGGTGTGCGTGTGTGGCCATGGGGTGGTCAGTAATGTATAGGTTGCATTTTTATGAAAGTCAAGATGGAGGATTGAGTGGATGTGTTGTCAGTACAGGGACGGGATTATCTTACATACTGGTTAGTAGTACAGTCAGCCAACTTAGTGGTAGAAGGTCAAGTCGGGTTGTTGATAGAGTGATTTGTCTCTTGGGTGGGGGTTTAGCAGTGCTTAGAAAGGTTGGGTCTATTTTGTGTTTGGTGAAGGAGAAGGTTGCTATATTTTATTTTTAGCTGACATAGTGTTTCTCGCATACTAATTAAGAGCGAATTGATACCTTGATGAAGTAGGACGAGGTTGGACAATAGAGAGTCTTCAAAGGGTTAGGAATGGGCAAAAGTAACTGAGTTAATAGAGAACTTTAACTAATTGCGATGTTGAAATTTTAGTTTAAGAATTATTTTACTGGACTTGTAGTTGCTCATCACCTGTTATTTCTAGATGAAGATAAGGAGAACCTAGAGGCTGCAGTATTGTCAAGGGAGTATAATGCATAGGTGTTGGCATGGATGCACGTAGGAGGCTAATTTTTTTATACATATAAACGTTTACACACACCATATCAATATATATTGTATTTAAATATCAATAACTGTAAGGGAGATTGCTAGTGAGAGAGGATTGATCCTCTAAAAATTCTTATAGATATAAGGACATGTCTGATGAGTAATTAGAATATAAATTGGTTGTTTTGTATTGAATGGGATGAAACATTGATGTTTAGTGATGAGAAATATTAATGCCTCGGAATAAAATTGTTGGGCGTTACATTTGTGGATTAGGATTGTGTTGGTTTGTGACATATTGGACAGAATATGGTTTAATAAACTTTTAAATTACAACATGCACAGTCCATTTTATAAGCTTTTCAATTATACTACGCATTTACCCATCATGCAGTGACTTAATGATTATGATTTATGTGTTTTATTTGAAAGTTACGTATTTAAATTTTATTGATAATGTATAATTCACATTTTTTAAATATAGTTAAACTAAATACCTAACGCAATGTGTTATTATGACAAATTGATTAAATTTAATTGAATTTAACGTATTATTAGATTAGAGAAATGTTCCTTGCGATTAAATTTTTTTTAATTAATTAGAATAGTTACAATAAATTAAAATGAGGCCTAACATTATTTTATATATAAAAAATTATAATATGGGCTACAAAAAAAAAGAAAATTCTAATATGAGGTTGGTGGTAATTTTAATAATATGTCATGTTCTAAAGTATGTTATATTATAAGCATAATAATATTTTGAACTCAATAAAAAAAATAATTCAAGTTGAGTGCATATGAATTTAAAACATAATACAAAATTTGGTTTTATATAATTTGGGTTTTAAAAATTTTAAAGTAAGTTTATTTTTATTAAAAATTTATTTTTAAATTTTAAAAATTAATTTCATTAAACACATAATTTTTATTTTTTAAAATAATAACACTTTTATAATTATTTTTATTAAATAATAAATAATTTTTAATTAAAAATTAACTACATTAACAATATTTTTAAATCTTACAAGAGATCAGACATCCACTGATATCTCCTTCATTTAATTGAAAACAATCATCCACACCAAAAATAAAAATTTATTAACATAACAGCACTGGGCTGGGCTTTTAAATTCAAAGCAATCTAAAGGGCTTATCAACAGCCGGCACATATGAGCAAAGCAGGAAGTCAAGCGAACT
>NW_019014671.1:2390479-2400782 GCF_000150535.2 Carica papaya
TCATTTTTATTTTTTTAAAAAACGTATTTGGCTGTCTCATTGAGTTTCTCCGAAATGCCTTCGTATCGAGAAATTTCCGTTGTCAGTTTGAATGCGATTGTGGCGTTCTTGCACGTCTTGAACCCTAAAATATTGAATTGAGTTAAATATTTAAGTATGTCCTTTGCCTTCCTAGATCAATTTGAGGTGAATTTAGTCAGGTTACCAAGGGTTTAAGCGCTCTACTGCCATGCCACTTTCTTTGATGTACTTTATTCTGTATCCCACACGATGCTTGTGAGTATTCTGGCGAGGTCACCGCGAGGAGGAAGGAGGACCTTGTTCTCAATTTATCAGAGTTCCTATTAGACTCCCCCCTTCCCCGCCGCGTTTGTGCAAGCGAGCTGTCTTTGTTGTTCATTGAAGATCGTGCTTTATTCCAACTGGCTGAGGTTGTAGAAATTAGTTACTGTAGTATTTGCCTAAGCCATAGATGAAATAAGTTTAGTCATTACGGGAAGTTCAACTGGGATTCCTTTTACAATTATTATCACCAGATCCATAAGAATAAGCAATAAGCAGACTTATTTTCATTCATTTGTTACTGTTGAGGGTATATTTGGACAAGAACTTCTCATAGACCTGTAGACCTGCAAAGAACAAGTCGCTTGAAAAGGCAAAGGTTTAACTAGTTTTTGTCATGAGTGCAGTTCTGATGGAATTTTTCATTATATTGTTATCAGCAAACCCACAAGAATAAGCACTAATCAGACTGTTGTTTTTGCTTCGTTGATCACTGTTGGGGGTATTTTTGGAGCAGAGCTTCTCAACGACCCGTAGTCCTATAGAAACAAGGCACATGATATGGAAGGTATTTCTAGCTTCTTTTTGATGAGTCACTAAGTGGCTGATGTATATGATAAGGAATGTAAAAATAAAGAATTGAATGCTATACCTGTCATGAGCCTTCCTTTTTATAGGAGGGGGTGCTGATCAAGTTGGTGATACTGCACCCTAGTGGACGAGCAGCTAACGACCTCCAGTCAGTGAGGTTGATTGTTGTGAAGGAGAAGCTTTGACGCCGTGGCAGGCTGTTACATCAAAATCAGGGAATTCCGCTTTTGCAGACTTTGGATTGTCCTGTTATGATAGGCTTGAGTGGGTGAACCTGAACTGCCTTTGCCTCTTTAATAAGGGGTGAGGCCTGGAGCAGATAGCTAGTGATTGTCTTGGGGCTACAGGGATATATGTGGCACATTGGTACACTCACCAGTTACCATGCCTTTAAAGTTCTTTTCCTCTGCTTGTTGTGATGTCCTGATTATTTTTTTTTGGTAATGTAAATGCCTATGTCGGTCTTTAATACCAACCCTTGAACTACAAATTAGTAATTTCAGTGCCCTTGTAATCTCCTCCTTACAATTGGCACGGCTGTTGTATTTCTTTTAGACAGTTTTGTTTTATCATAAGGTTTGATGACTTCATATTTTTGTAACTGTGCTCTTTGTAATGGGTGAATGTCAAAATAATTTTTTTCATCAGGTGCAGGATTTGGTCCCGGGATTCCTGGCATACAAGTTGGCTTTGGATTTGGAGCTGGATGTGGGGTTGGTATAGGATTTGGTTATGGTGTCGGGAAGGGCATTGCTCGTGACGAGAATTACACATATTCTAATGTGGGGCAGCTATTTCATCGTTCACAAAGACTTCCTACACAGTAGGTGGATTTTTTTGATTACTTTTCCTTATCTTTGCACCGGAGAAATCACATTCTTCATATAAGAAAGCTCACTTCTTTGAAGTGGGTCAAAGTTTTAGCTATGCTTAGTTCTCTCCCGCTCTCAACTAAAATGCTTTGCTTGGTGTTTCTAGGGATGATATCAATGCTATTATTGATGTCCTTGTCACTAATACAAAGGAGCTAGTGAGGGCAACTTCAAGGGAAATTGACAAGTGGAGAAGATGAATTGATTTGGGTACAGCTCCTCTGTACAGTTGCCTTCATAGGAACTACTTATAGTCGTGTACCTGGGAAGAATTTGATCTAAATGTGGAATGTAACCTTGGATGTTATATTAGAATATCTGACCTCCCGTCTTGAGGACAATTTGCCACATTCCTTTATGGGAAGGGGAATTTGCTGTTGATACATGGCATTTCTCCAAGTTATACATGTTTTGCTTTTTCCTTCCTTTTGTTACTTCTACATTAAACTAAAGCTGATAGGGGAAATTCTCTGATGCCTTGATAAATATTATGCCTCCACAGTGATTTTTTACAGGTAAATTGATATAAAATGTTGGAAATAATAGCAACGTTTCATTCATAATCTTGTATTTAATTTCACTCTAAGACATAATTTGATAGGTTGGAAGGATTCACCCATGGCCTAACTCCTCTAATTCTTCCTAATTATTTCATCTCTCTCCTGTTTCCTTCTGTCTGAAAGCTGAAGCCAATAACAACCACAAAACCCAATTAAAAAAAAAAAAAAAAGTAGTATTGTTTTATCCAATCCCAAACCCTCAAGCGAAATGAGGATTGAGAAGAAATCCAAACAAATCCCACATCAGCATCACAATCTGCCACGTAACCAACCGCAGCCTATCACATTGCAGCATCAGATTACAGATCCTTCACAGCCAAACAATCCCAAACCCCATCGGCCACAATCCAAATTGCCATGTCCGCATTCACCACCTCTTAGCTCTTTTATACTACTATCTTCTCCCTCTCTTTGCTTCTCTATTCTTCTTCATTATCATCTTCATCTCCATCTTCTTCTTCATTTCAATCTCAACAGCGAACCAAAATGGCGTCACTGGCGGCATCCACAGCCGCTGCTTCCCTCGGCGTCTCTGAGATGCTCGGAAACCCTCTTAACTTCAGTGGCGCTTCAAGGTCTTCTGCTCCGTCTCCATCAACCCCTGCAACCTTCAAGACTGTTGCTCTGTTCTCCAAGAAGAAGGCTGCTCCGCCGCCCAAGTCCAAACCTGCCGCCGTCTCCCCGGCTAATGATGAGCTCGCCAAGTGGTACGGTACGTACACATTTCTCACGACTCCTTTTACTATTTCATGGAGTGTCAAAATTTAATCTTTCGTGGTCGGGTTGCAGGGCCTGACAGAAGGATTTTCTTGCCGGAGGGTCTGTTGGACAGATCGGAGATTCCCGAGTACTTGACCGGTGAAGTTCCTGGAGAGTAAGATACGCTTTCGTTCACTCACAAAACAGCTTTCTAATTCATTGTTTCAACCATGAAATCCTGGTTTTGTTTCTAATTTTCAATCTTTCATGGCTATGCAGTTACGGGTATGATCCTTTTGGGCTCAGCAAGAAGCCAGAAGATTTCAGCAAGTACGTTAATATTTATAACTGATATATATATATATATATATATTACACACACACACACATATGCATATATAGACGCAGACATATAGACCACTATACATATGTATATTAGTTTTTGTCTGTGTCATCCTGGTGAAACAATGGTGGTTTGAACGCAGATACCAAGCATACGAGTTGATCCACGCGAGATGGGCAATGTTAGGTGCAGCCGGCTTCATCATCCCGGAAGCCTTCAACAAATTTGGTGCCAACTGTGGGCCTGAAGCCGTTTGGTTCAAGGTTAGTCTTTTGCTTTACATAAATACTTTCAATTTGGTTAAATTCCCACACTAGAGCTATATATTTCAAACAAATTTAGAATTTTTGTTGAATATATGTAGAATAATACTTTTGAAATTATATGTTAAAATTTGAATTTATATGAAATTGCACGAGACTTTTTTTGTTTAAGTTCTAAAATAATTGGCTGTAATCAATTGTTTAATAAATTCTTACACGTCGATTGATATCAGCTACTTAACTAGAAATGAAATGGGAATTTAATCAAACTGGCTGTTTGTTTCTTCTCTGTTCACATGCATTCATTATATACATATGGATATGAATAAATAATGCAGACTGGAGCTTTGCTGCTTGACGGCAACACATTGAACTACTTCGGAAAGAACATTCCCATCAACCTGATCGTTGCGGTCATTGCTGAAATCGTTCTTGTTGGCGGTGCTGAATACTACAGAATCATCAATGGCTTGGTATGTATAATCTCATTACATATATATATATATATATAATTTTCTGTGTTCTAATTTCATGATTAGCAACTGAACCCAGATAGATCAATTAATTGATTGTTTTGTGTTTGAAATTCCAGGACTTGGAGGACAAGCTGCACCCAGGTGGTCCATTTGACCCACTGGGATTAGCCAAGGACCCAGACCAGGCTGCACTGCTCAAGGTGAAGGAAATAAAAAATGGCAGACTGGCAATGTTCGCCATGCTTGGTTTCTACTTCCAAGCCTACGTTACCGGAGAGGGTCCAGTGGAGAACCTTGCCAAACATCTCAGCGATCCCTTCGGCAACAACTTGCTCACTGTCCTCGCCGGATCCGCCGAAAGAGCTCCAACCCTCTGATTAAAAAACATGAATGATCTAATTCACTTTACTAGCGCCTGTATCCTGGATCCAAGATACTCAATCCTCTAATGCATTAAAATTGTACATCAATCTCATTTCTACTAGTTATTCCTTTTGCGCTTGCTGTGCTTGGAATTTCACCTGTGTTCCATTCTATAGAGCCATTTTTTAAAAGCCTTAATATTAAAATGCATCTTCTTCAAATTCATTTTTGCTCCTTTCTGAATTAATCATCTGGGTTATATCGGAATGTTTGAGATTGAATCATAAAAGTTAGGAGGAAGTAGCTTCTGGAAGTATTACCCAGGAAGAAAAGAGAAAATTAGTAAGCGTAAAAATGGGAAAATAAAAACATAGTCATAAATAAATATTAAATGCATCGGTTTTCTCATCACGCACATATAATATTATATATATAGAATGGAGGACAGAGGAGAAAGAAGTCAATTGCTTACAAACACGTATAGAACGGAGGACAGAGGAGAAAGAAGTCAATTGCTTACAAACACGTATTACTTACTGTATATCCAGATCTAACAATTATCTGCAACATCAGGTAGAACAAAATATAATGACATAATCATTTTTTTTTAAAATTACGTACAATCGATCATTTTATAATACCCTCACAAATTATTTACTTAGTTTTCTTTTATGAAAATCATTTGTAATACAATCTTTATGTTTTTATTTTCAAGAAACATAGATTGGTTTCAGTTTTTAATTTGTGATTATTTAATTATCATAAAATATTATTTTAATTTGACCATCATAAACATAATAAATTTATTAAAATTTAATTTAATTTTATTACTGTTTTATTAAAGTAAAATCTTCAATTGAAAATAAAGCATTACGGGTCTATGTTACTTAGTGGCGGTTTAATTGCAGCATTTTCCAAAGATCGCCGTTAAAAGTACTCTGTAACTATACCTTCTTATATATATTTTATCGGCGGTTTTGTATATTTTTGTAGTTTATCTCCGGGGACCCACAAACTTGACTGCCAAGAAAAACGACACCGGTCAACCTGTCATAGAGACTGAGACACGTTCGCCACCGGCACTGAAAAACAGAGAGTAAAAAAAATAAGAATAAAGAAAGAGGAGAAAGAAAAATGGAAGAGATAGAGATAGTAATTGTCGGAGGCGGCATGTGCGGCCTTACTACTACTGCCTTGGCTTACCACGTGTTATATTCATATGCAATTTCAATACGTAAAATTAAAATTCAAGTAAATTGTGTTCAAAGTGAATATAACCCATCCTGGATCCAATCCAGCCTGTTTATTATCTCTGATTTAAATATAAGAATTTTGAGTAATCAATTTATCACAATTAATTTTTGTCATCAGATCCGGATTTATTACAATTTCTTTTTTTTTTTTATTATAGTCTACGTGAAGGGACTCAAGCTTTTTCCTTTGGCCAACAAAGCTTTGTTTGCTTGACAAGGAAATGGGAAAAGTCTCCACAATCAAAGACAGGTGACGACAAGTCAACCTGGTTTTATACACACACACGTATATATATATATATATATATATATATATATGTATATATGCACCCAAGGACGCCTCCGCAAAGTACACAGTTTTGTTGATAATTACTAAAGAAGAAAAGAAAGATCGGTAAGTATAATTGGCAAAAGGAAAGAGGAGGAAGAAATGGAAGAGATTGAGATAGTAATAGCAGGTGGTGGCATATGCGGTCTGGCAACTGCTTTGGCTCTTCACAGGTTTCTTATAATTATTTTTAATATATAAAAAATATTTAACGTTTTATAAAAATTGAAACTCTATATATATATATATATATATAATATGTATAATTACTTAACTGGGATGCAGGAAAGGGATAAAGAGTGTGATTCTGGAAAGAGCAGAATGTGTTCGTGCGACGGGATCTGCCATCGGTGTCTTCCCAAATGGGTGGCGAGCTCTTGACCAACTTGGTGTTGGCTCTGATCTCCGCCCAACTGCCGTCCCACTTCTCGGGTATATCTCTCTCGCTCTCTCTCTCTAAACATATACATATACATATACATACAGATACGCATATATATATATATATATATATCATGCTCCACCTTTGGTCTCTTTTCTTATCTTTCTGTAAAACATATGAATTATGAATACACAATTTTTTTTTTTCTCGAAAAGATGGGTATACAATATTTAACACCCACAATTGTATATACGAAAACAGGGTAAGGGATGTATCGCTTCACAACGGCAAGCGGCGTGAATCAACTTTTTCGCTTACCTCGTACGTTGACAAGCCCATATACAGTACATATATATATATAAGCTTTTCATTTTTCGTTGAAGATTATGTTTTTAAGAGGATATTATTTGACATAAACTACATATATTGTCAGAGTTGGGGAAGGACGGTGCCTGAAACGGAGTGATCTAGTCAAAGCACTCGCCAATCATCTTCCATCTGGCACCATTCGCTTTAATTCACAAATCGTTTCAGTGGAGTTGGACCCTTTGTCTTCCTACCCTATTCTTCACCTCAAAGATGGAACAACCATTAGAGCCAAGGTATATATATATATATATATATACACATATACTGTAATACGCATACAACACAAACATATTTTCTTATATGTGTATATTTAACATTAATTAATTCCACACCTGGGTATATATAAATAGGTTTTGATCGGATGTGATGGGGCCAATTCAGTAATAGGTGACTTTCTGGGACTAAAGCCAAAAAAGGTATTCAGTTCATTGGCTGTGAGAGGTCTTACAGAGTTTGCAAACCGCCACGGATTGCCCATTGAGGGCGTAAGAATTAGAAGGGGCAACACCATGTCGGGAGGAGTTCCTCTCAACGATCACCTACTCTATTGGTTCTTACTTCACAAATGGAATCCTACCGGTAATTATTGTTAAATTTCAATCTCTACATGTTTAAAAACAATCGATCAAAATCTCTGAATCATGTTTTTGTTTATGAGTTTCGACTATAGATCTTGCAAAAGTGGCACATGATCCGGAGCTGATACAAAAAATGGCTATAGAAACATTAATCGAGCACAAATTTCCAGCAGAAAGAATAGAGATAGTCAAAAGGTGTGATCTAAATTCATTATCGCTCACTCGCTTGAGATATAGGTCACCATGGGAGGTGCTGTTGGGAAACTTTCGGAAAGGGACGGTAACAGTGGCGGGAGATGCAATGCACGTGATGGGTCCATTTTTAGGTCAAGGTGGCTCCGCAGCCATGGAAGACGCAGTGGTGTTAGCGAGGTGTTTGGCAGGAAAGCTTGGTGCAAAACAAAAGATTGAAGAAGCTTTGGACGAGTATATAAAAGAAAGAAGGATGAGACTGGTTTGGCTGTCTACACAAACCTATCTTGTTGGCTCGTTGCTTGATACTTCCTCGTTAATTAAGAAAATCTTTATTATGATTTTCATGGCTCTGCTCTTCCGCAACCCAACTGCTCATGCCAAATATGATTGCGGACGCCTCTAATTCTAATAAATTCCGGATTTAACTTCAAATTTTTTGTATGAAAATTATAATAAAATGTATAAGTTATCCGTTAAATGTCAACAAATTATATGTTGTATGTTATTATTTCAGTGGTGAATTCTTCCCCAATAAATACTTTTCGAGTAATATTTATGTAAGTAAATTATACATAGGATGGAGGACAGAGTACAAACAAGAAATTCAAAGGTCAATCACTTACAAACACGTATTACTTACTGTATATCCAGATCTAATGATTATCTGCAGCATCGGTTAGAACAAAATATAATGACAAATCATTTTTTTTTTAAATACATACAATCGATCATTGTATAATATTTAGTTAATTTTCTTTTATGATAATCATTTATAATATAATTGTCATGTTTTTTTTTTTTAAATAGTTCAGTTTGGTTTTTAATTTTTTTTATAGTTATTAATTAAAAAAATTTAATCGTTATAAAATATTTATTCTCTTGTAAACATAATAAAATCTTTGAAATTTAATTCAATTTAATTATAATTTTTTGGTTGTATATAAAACATTATAATTAAGTTATTACTAACTCATAATATACACACAAAACAACAAATTTTATGTGTTCAATAAAGTTAATATTTTGTATCAACCATGTAGTTGAATATAATCTCTCTGTCTAAGGAAAAAAGAGCCTTTTGATCTTTAACGGCAGTTTGCTTATGCTGAAAAACCACTGCAAAGTCTGGTGTTGAAAAAGTCAAATCGTCCAAGCTGATTCGTGATTCTAATAGGATATTCTGCGAGTGGTTTAGCCAGCAGAATAGTGTGGAAAAGGTGGCTGCGGCGGGCATTAAAAGTAATTTTTCTTTTGTAAGTGGATTTTCGTAGTTTATCCACGAGGAACCACAAACTTGATTGCCAACTACGACCAGTCAACCTGAACTCATATGCATATATATAACAGATACATACATACACACACACGAACAGGCTGAGGCACGGTCACACTAACACTGGAAAACAAAGAGAGTAAAAAGAAACAACGTAAGATGAGAGAAAAGGACAGAGTTTGAATAAAAAAAAAAAAAAGAGAGAGATATACATGTTAATCCTTGAAGGAAGCATATGCGGCCTGGCTACCTCCCTCCCTGGTTCTTCACAGGTTATATTCAGATGCAATTTAAATACATAAAATGAATATTCAAATTTGAATAAAACCCATCCTACTTCCAATCCAGCCTGTTTACTATCTCTAACTCAAGCATAGGAATTTTGATCCATCAATTTATTGATTCAAGATTTACAAAGGAGTTAATTATATGCTTAGAAAAAAAAAAAAAAAAAGAAAAAAAGAAGCATGCAGCTGAAAACATTATAATTAGAACTTAGAAAGTTATATTATATAAGATATTAAATAATAAAGTGATAAGTAGAATATCATCTCACATAAATTACATATCAAGTATTAAAACTGTAGAAATTAAAATTTAATTTATGATGAGAAATTTTTTTAAATAATTTAATCAATAATTAAATTTACAAAAAATTATCAATAAAAACACATCAGAGTATTGATTTCACCTAAATTTTGGTATATTCGCATTTTTATTTTACAGACGATTTAATCTAGTTTGTAATGGTCGAATTATCTTAATATATTTTTGGTTTCCTTTCTAATATTTTCTATATCTATCAATTAAAAACTACTAACATTTCATAAAAAATAATTAATTTGATTCAATTAAATTTGTAATAATTCGATTAATCCACGTTAACTCGATTATATTAATCATGTTTAAATCGCAATTAATACTTAACAATTATGTGTAATTGATGAAATTTTATTCTCATTACTCTAAAACCATCAATAACAAATAAAGTTATGAGTTGTTTAATTCTCATTACCTAATTAAGTTCAATACTATTAAATTATAATAATAAAAAAACTAAAAATTAAATTACAAATTTATTTTTTGATTCAGACCACGTAAATTATTAAAGTAAAGAAAAATAGCAAGACATATTAGATTGAGCAACGATAATTATATTTTTCAAGAAATTTAATCATGTAATAATAAAAAATAAATTTATAAAAAATTTCAAAAACTAGCATTCAAATTTATAAAAAAATAATTTACTTTTATCCCAAAACAATGCAAATTGAAAAAAAAAAATTAAATTACTTGAATATTTTCCTCAGATTCTCCCCCTGGCTCTCTGCAATTACTTCTGCTTTAGTTTCCCCGTCCTCAATCGGTTCGACTAGTTCTGCCTTCCACCAGATCGTTTCAGGTCGCGCTCCGCTTCTGCGTCGCTTCCACTTACTCTACCAGTTCCCTCTTCTGCCAAGCTCTCTCTCTCTCTCC
>NW_019014671.1:2415169-2427550 GCF_000150535.2 Carica papaya
CAATGTGAAAATCTGTACCAAAAAAAATACTAATAAAACAATTTCAAATGTTTTCTTTATTCCAGATCTAAAGACTAATCTACTAAGTATTGATTAACTCTAAGAGAAGGAATATAAGATTCTAATTAAGGCTTGAGTTTGCAATGTTGAAGATGAAAATTTGGGCTTGATTGCTAAAGTCAGAATGACAACAAATCGAATGTTTCCACTTTATCTTCAAAATACCACTTCTTCATGTTTCTTTTCAAGATTGAAAGAGGTGGCTTGGCTTTGGCATTTCTGATATGCTCACCTAAATTTTGGTGGTTTGAAAACTCTACAGCAAAAGTAGATGATGGCAGAACTTCCATAATTTGATTGTCCATCAGATGTTTGTAAAGATTGTGTTGTTAGTAAACAACACTGTAACACTTTTCCCAAAAGAAATTCTTGGAGAGCAAAGAAAGTTTTAGAACTGGTGCACTCTGATATTTGCGGCCCAATTAATCGATCTTTAAATGGAGGTAAAAAATATATAATCATCTTTATTGATTATTATAGTCGAAAAATTTGGGTTTATTTTTTGCAGGAAAAATCGAAGCTTTTGTCCTTTTAAAAAGCTTTAAAGCACTTGTTAAGAAAAAGATTGGAAGTCTAATAAAAATTCTTCAAACAGACCGTGGTGGAGAATATAACTCATAGGAATTTATAAAATTTTGTAAGTCTGATGGCATTAAAAGGCAACTTACAACAACATACACACATGAGCAAAATGGTGTTTGCGAGAGAAAAAATCGTACCATTTTGAATATGGTTCGAAGTCTGTTAAAAAGGAGTGACATTCCAAAAAAAATTTGGCCTGAAGCAATTAATTGGAGTATCTATGTTTTGAACAGATCTTCCACATTTGCTGTTCAAAACATGAGTCCGGAAGAAGCTTGGAATGGATATAAACCATTAGTATAATACTTTAAAGTTTTTGGATGCATTGCTTATGCTCATGTTCCATATGAAAAAAGGAAGAAGTTAGATGACAAATGAGAAAAATGCATTTTTTTTTAGTGTTAGTGATCATTCTAAAGTCTACAAGTTGTATAATCCTATCATTAAAAAAAATTTATTAGCCATGACGTGATTTTTGATGAAGCAAACCTTTGGAAATGGGATAAAAAAATTATTCAACAATAAATTCTAGTTGATTTTATTGCTGAAAACGAAGAAAGACAACAACCTTTGGTGAATGATCATCACATGACCAATGAGGAACAACCATTGGTTACTCAAACCCCTCCCAACGACGATGAACAACGACCTCAAAGAGTTAGGAGAAAGCCAACATAGATGACTGATTATGAGGTAACTGGAATTGAAGAACCACTAACCCATTTTGCTTTTTTCTCAAATTATGATCTTATGTCTTTTGAAAAAAATTATAAAATAGTCAAAATAGAGGAAGACAATGGATGATGAGATAGCTGCCATTGAAAAAAATAGTACTTGGGAGTTGGTTAAACTTCCAAAATGCCAAAAATCCATTGGAGTAAAGTGAGTCTACAAAACAAAGTTAAATGAAAAATGAGAAGTTGATAAATTCAAAGCACGTTTGATTGCTAAAGGCTACAAACAAGAGTTTGGGATGGATTATATCAAAGTTTTTACACTGGTAACAAAGCATGACACAGTTAGAATGATTATTGCATTAGCAACTCAAAATTCATGGCCTGTTTTCCAACTAGACGTGAAATCGGCTTTCTTACATGGAGATCTAAATGATCAGATATTTATTGAACAACCTCCAGGTTATATTAAAGTTGGAAATAAACATGAAGTGTATAGACTAAAGAATTTCTTGTATGGTTTAAAACAAGCACCTGGGGTTGGTATGGTCGAAATGAAACTTATTTTTTGAAGGAAGGTTTTTAAAAATGTCCGTATGAACACACACTTTTTATAAAATTAGAAGATGATGGGAGGGTGCTTATGGTTTGTCTTTATATAGATGATTTAATTTATACCGATAATGATATAACCATGTTTGAAAAGTTTAAGAAGTCTATGATGATCGAGTTTGACATGAGCGATCTTGAATTGATGCGATACTTTCTTGGCATAGACGTGACTCAATCTGCTGGTGGCATATTCATTTCTCAAGAAAAGTATATGCAGGAAGTCTTGAGCAAGTTTCAAATGAAGAATTGCAATCCTACTAGTACTCTAATGGATACAAGAATGAAGCTTGTTAAAAATCCTGAAGGAAAGACGGTAGACAACACTATTTACAAGCAAATTGAGGGAAGCTTGATGTATTAAACCACCACAAGGCCATATATTATGTGTGATATGAGCAAAATCAGCATATACATGGAAAGTCCTAAGGAAGTACATCTTATTGCTGCAAAAAGAATTCTCTGAAACTTGCAAGGTACTTCTAAATATGAACTGTTCTACAGGAATGATGAAAAATCAAATCTATTTGGTTTCACGGATAGTGATCATGCTAGAGATTTAGATGATAGAAAAAATATAACTGGTTATGTTTTCTTAATGGGAACAACAACAATTTCATGGTTTTATAAAAAACAATCAATAGTAACATTATCAACAATTGAAGTCGAATATATAGCTGTTCTACCCTGTGCTTGTCAAACAGTCTGGTTAAGAAAGATTCTTGATGAGCTTCACTTCAAGCAAGAATGACCTACTTTTATCTACTGTGATAATGAATCAGCAATTAAATTATCTAAAAATCCTGTTCTACATAGAAAAAGTAAACATATAGATGTGAAATTTCACTTCCTAAGAGATCTTATAAAACAAAGAGTAATTGATCTCAACTATTGCAAGAGTGAAGATATATATTTTACCGGCGGTTTGTGGTTAAGTGTATTTTTATAGTTTATCTCAAGTCAACCTGAATATACATACATAAGTACATACACTGAGACTGACACTAAAAAATAGAGAAAAACAGAGATAGTAAGAATTCATATGCAATTTCAATACGTAAAATTAAAATTCAAGTAAATTGTGTTCAAAGTGACTACTGACTTGGCTTGTTTAATATATCTTAATTTAAATATAAGAATTTTGATTGATCAATTTATTAATTAAAATGTCAACAAATGTTTTGAGAAAATTATATAACTGATGATATATATATAAAAAAAAAAGAAGCATGCAGCAGAAAACATTATAAAAATTCTGAATTTAAGTAGACAAATTTAATTAAAATTGGTATCTAAAACAAATTAGATGATGTTTTGGTTGACAAGGAATTAGAAGTTTCCAAGAAAGAGAAATGGAGAAGGATCAGTCAACAAGAAAGAAAACAAGTCAACCCAAAATAATAAGACGAATTCTGACACATGTCTGATTAAAATTTAATTTAATTTAAATAAAATAATATTCTTTTTTTACTTTCAACAAATTTAAGGTTAGAGATTTAATATATTATACTTTAAAGAAAATAAAATAAAATATTACCGTATCACAAAAGTTTATTATGTTATTTTTATCAATTTGAAAGTTACAGTAATATATATAATTTTAATATCAACTCATTCAAAATTTATGACAAAATAAATTTTTGTCCCCTTTTTTTTTATTTATATATTATAGTCTAAGTTAAGGGACTAAGCTTTTTCCCTTCGCCAACAAAGCTTTGTTTGTTTGACAAGGAAATGAGAAAAGTCTCCATGACCAACAGACAGGTGACGACAAAGTCAACCTGACTTTATACGCACGCACATATAATATATATATATATATATACATATACATACCCACATACGCCTCCACAAAGTACACATAGTTTTGTTGATAATTACTGAAGAAGAAAAGAAAGAAAGATCGATGAGTATAATTGGCAAAAGGAAAGAGGAGGAAGAAATGGAAGAGATTGAGATAGTAATAGCAGGTGGTGGCATATGCGGTCTGGCAACTGCTTTGGCTCTTCACAGGTTTCTTATAATTATTTTTAATATATAAAAAATATTTAACGTTTTATAAAAATTGAAACTCTATATATATATATATATATATATATAATATGTATAATTACTTAACTGGGATGCAGGAAAGGGATAAAGAGTGTGATTCTGGAAAGAGCAGAATGTGTTCGTGCGACGGGATCTGCCATCGGTGTCTTCCCAAATGGGTGGCGAGCTCTTGACCAACTTGGTGTTGGCTCTGATCTCCGCCCAACTGCCGTCCCACTTCTCGGGTATATCTCTCTCGCTCTCTCTCTCTAAACATATACATATACATATACATACAGATACGCATATATATATATATATATCATGCTCCACCTTTGGTCTCTTTTCTTATCTTTCTGTAAAACATATGAATTATGAATACACAATTTTTTTTTTTTCTCGAAAAGATGGGTATACAATATTTAACACCCACAATTGTATATACGAAAACAGGGTAAGGGATGTATCGCTTCACAACGGCAAGCGGCGTGAATCAACTTTTTCGCTTACCTCGTAC
Organism: Carica papaya; assembly: GCF_000150535.2. Next base: position 2,419,643 of record NW_019014671.1, read on the forward strand.
GTTGACAAGCCCATATACAATATATATATAAGCTTTTCATTTTTCGTTGAAGATTATGTTTTTAAGAGGATATTATTTGACATAAACTACATATATTGTCAGAGTTGGGGAAGGTCGGTGCCTGAAACGGAGTGATCTAGTCAAAGCACTCGCCAATCATCTTCCATCTGGCACCATTCGCTTTAATTCACAAATCGTTTCAGTGGAGTTGGACCCTTTGTCTTCCTACCCTATTCTTCACCTCAAAGATGGAACAACCATTAGAGCCAAGGTATATATATATTATATACACATATACTGTAATACACATACAACAGAAAACATATTTTCTTAAATGTGTATATTTAACATTAATTAATTCCACACCTGGGTATATATAAATAGGTTTTGATCGGATGTGATGGGGCCAATTCAGTAATAGGTGACTTTCTGGGACTAAAGCCAAAAAAGGTATTCAGTTCATTGGCTGTGAGAGGTCTTACAGAGTTTGCAAACCGCCACGGATTGCCCATTGAGGGCGTAAGAATTAGAAGGGGCAACACCATGTCGGGAGGAGTTCCTCTCAACGATCACCTACTCTATTGGTTCTTACTTCACAAATGGAATCCTACCGGTAATTATTGTTAAATTTCAATCTCTACATGTTTAAAAACAATCGATCAAAATCTCTGAATCATGTTTTTGTTTATGAGTTTCGACTATAGATCTTGCAAAAGTGGCACATGATCCGGAGCTGATACAAAAAATGGCTATAGAAACATTAATCGAGCACAAATTTCCAGCAGAAAGAATAGAGATAGTCAAAAGGTGTGATCTAAATTCATTATCGCTCACTCACTTGAGATATAGGTCACCATGGGAGGTGCTGTTGGGAAACTTTCGGAAAGGGACGGTAACAGTGGCGGGAGATGCAATGCACGTGATGGGTCCATTTTTAGGTCAAGGTGGCTCCGCAGCCATGGAAGACGCAGTGGTGTTAGCGAGGTGTTTGGCAGGAAAGCTTGGTTCAAAACAAAAGATTGAAGAAGCTTTGGACGAGTATATAAAAGAAAGAAGGATGAGACTGGTTTGGCTGTCAACACAAACCTATCTTGTTGGCTCGTTGCTTGATACTTCCTCGTTAATTAAGAAAATCTTTATTATGATTTTCATGGCTCTGCTCTTCCGCAACCCAACTGCTCATGCCAAATATGATTGCGGACGCCTCTAATTCTAATAAATTCCGGATTTAACTTCAAATTTTTTGTATGAAAATTATAATAAAATGTATAAGTTATCCGTTAAATGTCAACAAATTATATGTTGTATCTTATTATTTCAGTGGTGAATTCTTCCCCAATAAATACTTTTCGAGTAATATTTATGTAAGTAAATTATAATACAAAGATTTGATGCATTACAAACAATAGAAATTAAAGGGGAATATCAAAGTTGGGTGTGAATGGATTTTTTGGCCTTCATTGATTGTGAAGTTTGAGTTTGTCAATTCGAGTCCAACTTTTCTTTTAGTAACTAACTATTCGCAATATATAATTATACATAAATTTGAAGGAAAGTCCACGACTGGTTTATTGGAAACGCACAACAATACGACAGGGAATCTGCTAGACATGTAAAAGAGAAGTTGTGGAGAATAATTACTGCATGACTTAGTATCAGTTGCATTGTCTTATGGAATTATGATTTACAAGAAAAAGAAGCTCTCTGGTTAAAAATGTTGCATGGAAAGAAAAAAACAAAGAGCAAGATTCGATAAATCTCAAATCTCAAAATGATAATTGATAATTGGTCCAAATAAAAGATATTTTAGATAGGCTGGGGACCAAGGAGGGGCAACGTAACTAAGCTCCAATTTGTTGACCATGGAAATTATAGAAGTCTACCCTATTAAAGACCGAGACAACTAGTCAAACCGACTTTATTATATATATCTGACTATTATATATACATACACCCAAACGCTCCCCTCCAAAAGAAAAAACTCATTTGTTAATTGCTGAATATCAATCAAAGAGAGAAGATAAATTAATATAGCGAAAAAGGAAGAAGAAAGAAATGGAAGAGATAGAGATAGTAATAGCAGGTGCCGGCATATGCGGTCTCGCCGTTGCCTTAGCTCTTCACAGGTTCGTAATATTTATCCATGTTTAATATAATTACTGTTCTCATATATGTAATGGGTATGTATATATATGTAGTATATAGCAGTAGTGAATATATAAATATTTATATACTTGGCTTATAATGTTAACGCAGGAAGGGGATAAAGAGTGTTGTTCTGGAAAAAGCAGAGTCGGTTCGTGCGACCGGCGCCGGCATCGGAATCCAACCAAACGGGTGGCGCGTCCTTCACCAGCTTGGCGTTGCCTCCACTCTACAATCTACTGCTCTCCCAATTCTCGGGTAATAGTTAATTTTTGCATATACATATTTGGATTGCATATATACTGTGTGTGCATACACATATATATTGACTGCATTATACAAACAGAGGGCGAGATATATCGATCCAAAACAACGGGAAGCGACGTGAATCGCCTCTTCTACCAGTTCCGTGAGTTGAAAACCATACCCTTTTCAATTTACTGATGATCACCATTATAAAAAAAAAAATTGGGTATATGTATGTGGGTTTTGTGTATACGTTTTCAGAAGTGTTGGAGAAGTACGTTGCTTGAAGCGTAGTGATCTAGTCAACGTGCTAGCTGGTCAACTTCCAACTGGCACCATTCGCTTTGAATGCCAAATCGTGTCAGTGGAGTTGGACTCTTTGACTTCTTATCCAATTATTCACTTGCAAGATGGAACCGCCATTAGAGCCAAGGTAGATAATATATGCATATATTATGTATGTAAAATAGTGATAAATCCAAGTCATGAAATTCCCTATTAGAGTCAATATAATACGAGCTATAAATTATATCGTTGAGTTGTCTGTATGTAATGAGTTTGCTAGAACTTAATTTGATTCAATCACAACAATATCATCCACACGCACTAATCATAATTTTTTAGTTCTGATGAATCTGACGTTATAAATCAGAATGTCTTATAATTATTTGTTATACAAAAATACTTTACTTTCCACAGCTACATAATTAATGCAATTATTTGTAGGTTTTGGTCGGATGTGATGGAGCCAATTCAATAGTTGGAAATTTTATTGGGCTAAAACCCAAGAAGGTGTTCAGTTCATGTACAGTGAGAGGTTTTACAGAGTATCCTAATAGCCATGGATTGCCAATTGAATTTATTAGGATAAGAAAGGGCAACACACTTTTTGGAAGAGTTCCTATTACCGATAAACTCGTTTATTGGTTCTTACTTCACAGGTGGAATCCCACAGGTTATATATCTTCTTATTCTTTTATACTAATCTTTGTTTTTTGCTTATTCATATAAAACTTTAATTAATGTCTTCGGGAGTGTCCTTGTTGTGGATTAGATGTGTCTGATTTTATGAGGGCAAGAGCTCGATCCTATAGGATCATGATTTCTGCATCTGATAGGATACTAAGGGATTGGAGTGCCACCATCACTAGCAGCTAGTAAATTTGCATCTTCCGAAGTGTAGCCAAGGATATATGTTGTAACTTTTTTTTTTTAAATTTAAAAGTTGATAGCTTAAAACAACATTTGCCACTAAAAGCAACACTCCAAAGATTTAAATCTTGTTGTATGTTGACTTACAGCTTTAATTACAGATATTTCTTATTACACTAAGGATATATGTTGCAACTCTTTTGTTAATTTTAAAATTAGCTAGCTTAACACAACATTAACCAATAGAAAATAACATTTGAAAGATCTAAACTTTGTTGTATGTTGACTTCTGGTCTTAATTTCAGATATTTTAAAGTGGCCCAAGATCCAGAATTGATACAACAACTGGCTAAAGACACTTTACTTGAATATGAGTTGTCAACAGAAAGCCTAGAGTTAGTGGAAAGGTGCGATCGAAGCTCATTATCATTCACTCACTTGAGTTATCGAGAGCCATGGGAAGTGTTGCTGGCCAATTTTCGAAGAGGAACAGTGACAGTGGCTGGAGATGCAATGCATGCAATGTGTCCGTTCTTGGGTCAGGGCGGCGCAGCAGCCATGGAAGACTCAATAGTACTAGCTCGGTGCTTATCAAAGAAGCTTAATTCAAAAGAGGGAATTGAGGAAGCACTTGACAAATATGTAAAAGAAAGAAGAATGAGGTTGGTACGACTGTCTACACAAACTTACCTTATTGGCTCATTGCTCGATACAACATCATTGATTAAGAAACTCTTCGTCGTTCTTTTCATGACTTTACTCTTCCCCAACCCAACTGCTCATTCTCGATATGATTGTGGTAGTCTTTTTTAACAAATTCTACCAATGTTATTTTTTAATTATTTTGATAACGAGTATATCCATATTTAAATTATTTATAAGTTGTGTTGTAGTTGAACTGATGCAACTTGTTGTTCTTCGATCTTCAGTAATATATATATATTTTATGTCATGAATCAGAATGTACTATTGTCACACTCAAAATCGTAAAGATTTTCATATGATAAAACAAAACAAGTACAGCATTAAAAGTTTTCAAGGAAATGGTCTTGTTGGGTCCTTCATCTAAAGCAAAGGAAAAAAGTTAGAAAAGAAAAACAAAAATAAACCTTCAGTCATGACATAAAACAATAACAGAAGAGAAAAATATAACAGGAATGACACTTGACTTGAAAAATATCTAGCTAATCTGCCTTGTTAACTTTATAACACAAATATTTGTTCAACTCTTTATCAACACCAATCATTACTCAGTTACTACAGGATAACTAATGTATACCAAAGTATTCGTGAAAAAAAAAAAAAAAAAAACATTTATAATGTTCTCAATTTCCAAAAAGAAAAATAAATCGGAATATGCACCACTGTTAACATATTTCGTATAAGAAGTTGATACATATGCCGTGCTACATTTTTATTGATAACATGATAAAAATCTTATCTCATAGATTTTATTAATAAATTCTAATTTATATTAAATTCTGAGTAGAAACATGACATCTCTTAATATCTTCTGAAATTTCTCAGTTTTTATTTATGTGATTGGGACTGTAACTATATGTATTGGCAAAACATTCATGAATAATTTTCATAAACATGAAAGAGAACTCATCATGCAATATTATTCACCATTAGAAACCACCTCCTTTTTACCTTTAACTTGCCATTGAAATTGCACTAGTGCTGAGCCAAGGTCTGGGTTTGCTTTCTAGGATTGCTTGCCAGAATTATATATTGCAATGATCTATCAACACCTGCCTAGCAAGATGTATTGCTCCGCTTTGTTTATAGATTAAGTGCAAATTGAAAGCTGCTTCTCTGCGCAGATCACAATACCCAGGCTTCTTATTCTCCAGCGTGTCCAGATTTTCATTAGGGAGTTTTGGGATAGGATAATCCCTCACCCTTGTTGCAAGAACCTTTTCATAGTATGATGCAGCCAGAGATACGAGTCCAACATGCTGAAAAGCTCGAGCTATGTTATATAGTGCCTCCTGCAAATAAACCATTGCTCATTTCTTTCACAAAGCTTGTTATTTTGATATTAGAAAATAACGATAAAAATAAAGGCAAATTATTAGTTTTTAATGCTATTATCTTGTATTTTTCTGGACTTTTTTATAATTTAATTTCCTTAACCTTAACAATTTTATATCAGCAAAAATTAAAAAAAAAATCAAACTGCGAGGTAGCAAATTGTTAAAAAACACAAGGATTGTACTGTAACTTGATAGGGTAAAACTGTAATTTATTTTGATGAGCATGACAATAACCAATATTAACAATAACAAAAACAACAGTAATAATATATATGGGAGAGCATAGCAAGAAAAAGAGACCTGGTTATTTTCACAAAGCTGCAAATTGTTGTAGAGGAATGCTAAACCTTGTACAAGACACTGGTGCTTGTTTTGAAGCCTAAAACCAAGGGCCAAGTTGATTAATGAAGTTCCTGGAGAGAGGGAGAACCAGTTCAGACACTGGGTAACATATATAAGCTTTAAATCGCCTACTAAGTAGAGGGGCAGGGGGAATAAACAAGAGCATACCAACACATAGATTAATTAAGGGATCATTAGGCAACAGTTTATATGCTTCAAGGTATTCTCTTGCAGCATCTTTGATGATGGCTGATCATAGTAAACTGATGGCCAGAAATGACAATGGAGGGGACACAACCTTTGTGTTTAACTCTCATGGAACGAAGAAACTTAGAATGCTGAGAATGGCTTTTTCCCAATCTACAATATCATAAAGAAAATGCATAGGAGTTAAGAGCTAAAGAGAAACAATATAATACATGTTAAACCTAAAGATGGATAATTGCAATCAAACAGATTGCAGAGACATACAAGAAAAACATGACCTGTAACGTCCAAAAAGAAATAGGAAAGATTTGCCAGATAAATTATCTCCTGATACAGTGGGCTGAGTTCCCACATTCATAAACTTCCAATATCTTGCTTAATATATGTTTAAATGACATTATGCTACCACCTAAACATAAAAGTGTACACACTCCAAAAAGGATTAATAACAAACTACCAAAACAAATACGTGTCAAAGGTCATTACCAGCAGAAGGTACAAAGTGTCAAATGAAGCGTTTATAAAATGAAAATGGCCAACTAACCATTTAATCCATTGTGATTTTGCTGTTTTTAGTTTCGGTACCTGTGGTCTCGTTTTTTGTGCGGATTCAGTGCTTATAGTTCATCTTTTTGTCATTTTACATAATCCTATTTTTTTAGGTTATTTTCTTCCAATATTTTGGATCTTTTTTCTTAATTCTATTTGTTTCGAGTTGAATTATGCACAAAAATGTACAACAACCCTCCAAGAAAACTACCAATTTTATGTAACATACCAAAAAGACAAACAATAGGTAGGTACTGAATTCACATAGGTAAAAGGACACAGGTAATAGAAGCGAAAACAATTAAACCATCACAATATTAAACTGTAGCTGACCCAACAAAAACCGTGTAACATACAGAAACAAGGGTTAATTATAGATATTTGCTTACTCCCACTTCTCATATCAACTGTCAAGATCCAACAAGAATTTTATCTAGATGTTGAATTCCACCAAATTTTGATCTTTCTTCGTCAATAAGATCAGCAAATATTGGCATAAAAGGTGAAATTCAAGCATACAGAAATCCGAGAAGTTAAAATCTACTTTCCACACGCATTGACGATCAAGAGTTGAAGCTTTTATAAACTTTTTTTTTTAAATTAAAAGTATATGATGTATATTAAATCAACAGCACCAAGGAAGTGTCACCCATTTACCAGATACTTACAACTCTCTTAGCATATTTATGACATTATCAAAATCCTTCAACCTATAAATGTCATAACCTAGAATCAAAGAACGAAAATAGTGTATGCATCTATCCCTAATGTTCTACATCTCTTCCTCAATCCCCTCATAAGTTCTAATATTCATCTCTTTCCAAACCACCCAAAAAGTAGTCAAACGAATTAAATTTACAGATTTTTTCTTTTGTCATATCTCATCCCTCGCCAACATTACAATAACCCAATTTACCCCTACTAAACCATATATCATTGTCTAAAGATTATACACCACCGGCAACCAAATGAGAATATGATTATAAGACTGCAGTTTTCTTGCACAGATAACAGCCAGTGACCATTGTTCTGCACCTTCTCATCAGAGCTTATCAATGGTCAAAAGAGTTGAAGCTTTTATAAACATAGTCGAAATCCACGTTTTAACGTACTAATTGCCGCCTGACCAGAAAATTAGTACTTATATTAGTAACTTGAAGTGCATTGCCACAAGCCAATTCACTCCTATCAACTGTGACACCAGTCTCATAACTACTGATTTCTGCTT
>NW_019014671.1:2486375-2502125 GCF_000150535.2 Carica papaya
AGGGGTGTGGAAAAAAATAAGCATGGAAAGGCATAATTTTAGGGATGCATCAAATGGAATGTTGACAATGGGATGAGAACAAGCTTTTGGAAGGACTCCTGGCTTGTGGGAATGAGCACTCATAAATAGATTTCCCAAATTTTTGCAATTGGCACAAGGATATTTCAGTCCATGGTTCCTTCAAAGACACTTAAGGAGTATAAGAATGGTACGTGGAAGTAATAAGACATCTCAACGACTACGAAGTTGAGTTTGGAGCCTTACTTCTGCAGAGACATTCACAATTAGGTCTTTCTATAATTTTCTAACTGAGAATTACTATATTAAGACCAAGTTTCCTTATCAGCAAATCTAGAAAGTAAATACACCTTCTTCGCTTGGAAGGTTGGGTGAAGTTGTATTCCAACTATTGATAAGTTAATGAGAAGAGGTACGATTATGGTCAACGACTATTTTCTATGTAAGAGAGCAAAGGAGGCTTGTGATCATATTTTGTTTAGGTGTTTAATAGCATACAATCTTTGAACCATAGCTTATGGGTTCCAGAGGATTAGTTGGGTTATGCCTAGTACAATTAGGGATGAAACCTAGGCCAAGAAGAGGCATTTGTAGGGTAAAAAAACATGTGGTCCTCATTCCCATTACTATTTTTTGAATTGTAAGGGAAGAGAGAAATAGGAGAATTTTTGAAGGGATGGAGGAGGATATGGATAAGATTAGAAACAGATGGTTCTAGACCTCAGGTGTTTTAGTAATGGGTCATCTTATATTTTCTTTAGAAGATTTCGAGGACCTTATTAACCTTTTAACTGACATGTAAATACTTTTGTATACAGATTGACACCCTCTTGATGTTTGTATTCAGTGACATATATCATAATTTTACTTTAAAAAGTAAATAAATGTAGTTTAATGAACAAAAAAACTGAAAAAACTCTTATCAAAAACTTGGATTGTGACAATAAAACAAAGCAGATCAGCTCTTCAAAAATTCTACAATGTTGTTCATTTTTTAAATAGCTTTTCTTTAATAAGGATACCAATAACTAAGCTACAAGGGGGAATTGGATTTTGAATCCAGGACCTCAACCACAATAGAGAATGGTAACCATTAATACAAAATATAGCAGTTTCCAAACACCATACAAGATTTTCTTAGTGAAAAAAGATATATTACTACGGAGAAGAAACAGAAACATAATAAATGGTGGATAAGAGAGATCTTTCAAAAGAGAAGAAAAAGAAAAGGAGAAAAAATAACATTAAAGACAAGAAATCAAAACAAAATTGCATTCTGATCTTTTTGCAAAATAGCAGGATCATGGCCCAAGAGATGCCAAGGTCATGATCCGAGAGAAATAAAACACAATCCTCTAAAGTTCCTCGTGCTTCTCTTCAAAACATAGCACCCAAAAACCATCAAATAAGATACCCTCCAGATAAACCTTACCTTCTTCTTCCTCACCTGGTAGAGAAGAAGAAATAAATCACTCAAGAGGACGAGAAAGCTAACACCAAAAGAATCAAACAGCCTACTCCAAAATCTCCTGGCCCCATCTAATGCAAAAGAGGACGACTAAGGGATTCAGCCTCTTGATAGTACATGACAAAAATATATGGGAAAAGAGCACAGTCGGGCATCCATGCTTGACTTCTATTAGGAACAGTTGCCCAAACAAAAACCTTACTCTTACGAGGGCATTCACCTTCCAAAATAACATTGGAGAATGCCACATTTTGCATGATAAGGCTGTGTATGATTACAACATTTTGCCCCCTTTTTTCCTTAAAGAAAATAATGAGTAGCACCGTATGTCTACTCTTTCTATAAGCTGTAGCAAATAAACACTACATGTCTAGACATGTGCATTTTATGAAATATAGTTACAATATATAGGATGATTAGTTTAAAATTTAAATGTCACTTGCTTCTTATTTAGATCAATTCATCATAACAAATAAAGTTTAAAGCTTGCAACAATTCCAAATTTTAGTAAAATTTATAATTATACACTTAGTTCAACTAGAAAAAAATGTAAATTCTATTAGAAGATCATAAAAAATAATCTCATATGAAATTCTGCTAGTATAAAAGATTTTCACCATTTGTAATTAAACTAAGGATAAATTTGCAAATAAATGCTACAAAAGTTCTAAATCTGTTTGGAACATAGCCTAACAGATGCAGAATAAGCTATCATTTCCATTTACATTTGCTTTGCAAAAATTCCGTTCTCATTTAATACTTAGACTTTAATTATTTGATATACAAAAGTTAGTTATTATTTAATTATTTGAAACACAATTGAATCAACTACCTATACATCCTACAATCATACATTTGTTTTCCTACTTGTCAATGCAGAAGTAAAACAACGCCTAACTTGAATTAGACATAGAATTAACTTGAAATTGTAATGTTATTTTCTTTTAAACTTCTATCTCATTTATATTATATTTCCATTCCATAAAATTGTAATTCCAATTAAACTTAACAATCCAGTTTAGAGAATTGCAAACTTTAATATGGATGCTCAAGCACATGAAATGGTATCGGCCTGACCCCCAATACCATGGTGTTAAAACCAGGCATCAAAAGTTACAAGGATATTAACCTACAGAAAAACCTTAATACAAAAAATAATCACTGGGAAAATGATAGAAATATAATCAACTAACACAGAGCCCTACAGTTACAGATTAATTTGTCAATGAATCATAACAGAATTGGAAATTAAATTTGACAGCTAAGGTAAATGGATAAAAATTTTGCTACTCACCGCTCCAATGGATGAAGAATCGGTCTACACCCAGGAAATACATTATCAGTTTGCTGATCATCAAATCTTTCGGATCTTTGCTTGAGAACACTTTTTGTGAGCTTTTTCCTTGCCTTAACCTTTATCCAGAATCATCATTAAAAGTTTATATAAGATATTTTTGAATAAAATTTTTATATACTACATCAACAAATACAACTTGATACAAATGTGCAGGTAACAAGTAGCTTGCAGAAAAGCAGCTTAAAAAAATCCAATAATTGCTAAAATACCCTTAATTTTTATAATTTAAAAGGTCCAGCATAACACTGACTAGATAAACATAAAGCCAGGGAAACTTAAAGTCCACCCAGTCTCTTCCTGGGCTCAGATTGCTCTGGAAACATTTTTAAAAAAAATTTGCTATGATTTTTTTGAAAAATTTTTTGAGAATAGAACACTGAAAACAAAATCAAACCTGTCAGAAGTTTCTTAATATTCAATAGTTCTCATATTACCTTTTGCCGAAGAGTTTCAATATAAAGCGCCTCACGAACCAAAGGGAAGATTGTAACAAAATCTTCAAGCATGTCTTTATCTCTATAAATGCAGTAAAGCTTCAGTTTTATTTTCTCATTAAGCCACCATGGTGTAGATTTATCAATTGGAACCATATTGTCTGGATCTGTGACCCAGTAGGCATCAAAGAAAGAAGTCATTAAGCATTTTGGGATGTACTATTGTATAAAAGTCATGTTAGAGATATACCTGAATTTTCTGGAGGAGAGAGTAAAGAAATTGCTTCATGTTCCTTAGCATCTTCAACAAGGAGGGAAGCCAATGTTACTCGGGCATCAACATTCTCCGCAGATTTATCCAGAGCTGAATTCTATTCTCAGTCAGTGATAGAAATCCACATAACATTTCAGAACAGAAGAGCGATAAAAGGAGCATGCAAATGCAAACACAAGCAACAATCATCTCAAATTCCAACATCCATATTGACAAGAAGTAGCCCCAATTGAAATTTTGCTTTTTCATAATTTAGAGAAATTACATTTTTAATTGGGGTAAAATGTTGAATGACCATAAAGAGAGTGCATTATTTGAAACTTTTATATACAATGAAGAAAATTTGTTAGGCTTCTTACAAGTTTTAACTGTAAGGATACAGAACATTTTGTATATGGACACCATCCATGCCCTCCTGAACAAAGTTAATTTTCTAACAAAAATATTAAGAAATTATATTACCTTTGTAGAAGAACATAATTGCTTGCATTCTCTCCTTCAAGAATAAGTAACACTCAGCTATTTTTAGTAGTAAGGAGACCTGCTAGACATAAAACTAATAAAACTATTAAATATCAAGATCCGACCTTTCGGAATCTTTCAATGCACAAGCACAGAAACAAAGCACCTTGAATCATAAGAATCATAAATATTTTAGAACGAGAAAACGACAAGTAATATTAAGTCACCACATAGGTGCAGCCCTTCAGAATCTTTCAATGCACAAGCACAGAAATAAGGTGCCTTGAATCATAAGAATCACAAATATCTTAGAAAGAGAAAAGGATAAGTAATATTAAGGCACCAAGTAGGTGCAACCCTGATACAAACGGCAAATAGAAGGTCTTCAAAGGTAAACAATATCTATGTTATCTGAAAACCATAGGTTCCTATACGAGAGATTGAGAATTCTCAAAGAATGATAACGACAGACATAAAAGGGGTAGATATTCTCAAAGAGTGATTAAAAGCTCTTTGGTTCCTCTCTTTTGAAATGACCCAGACCCAAAATAGGAGGAGTGAGAGATAAGGTATCTCTCTTCTTGGAAGAGGGTATGCTGCTCCAAGCCTAGAGTCCATGACTAACTCAGACACTAAAAACCTAAGACACAACAAGAAGCTAAAAGCAGAATCCCAAAACTTTCTAACTTCCAGTTGCCACAGAAGGATATTGACAGGGACTCAGTCATCGAGACCTAGGAAGTACTGGTTGACCATGATTCTTGAAAATGCCAATGTTTAAATTCTGCTCAAGCCGGCTTCCGAGTAAGAAAAAAGCAATCATATGGGGTAAGTTTGTTTTTTCCATATGTGCTTCCAATGAAATTATCCAGCATAGCATAAGGCAGATTTATAAGGTTGTAGCAGGCCTTCACCACAAATTTGCTGTCTATAGTGTGCTTCCAAACCGGCCTGTCAGCCCCATTAAAAGGAATAGAATAAGACTCCAAAATAAATGAGAATCTGTCCAATCATCAATCTCCCGGTCATTTAGATTACGAAGGAGAACATTCCATTGGATTCTACCATTGTACCACTCACTTTAGCCTCCTTGAACCTTATAACTGAGAGAATACAAAAAAGGAAGTCTTTCAGAGGAGTAAGAGAGCACCATGGATAAATGTCAAAATGTAACACTAATAACCTTGCCAAATCTAAACCAAGTGCCCCAAAGAACCAAATGCCAATTATTGCAAATCTGTCTCCAAAGATTCTGACCTAGAGCACCTCTGCCTACTTAGACCACCATCTGTCAGTGTGCAAACCAAATTTGGCCCTCAGAAGCCTCCACCAAAAGGTGCCCTTATTGCCCAAAAAAAAGAATCTTCATTGCCATTTGACTGAACAACCCTGGTGAAAGACAACAACGACTTAATCCCTATATTATCAAAACCCACAGGTTTTTCAACCTTATCCTGGTGACTAAATGGAAATTTTTATGTTTACAAGAATCAGCCATAAGAATTAGCGTTGAATTGCTTCAATCCCTTTTTGCATATGCTGTAGAGATGGGAGACAGTAATGGAAACAAATTAGAGAGGTTAGACAGGAAATTTTTTATGATCGTGAGCCTTCCCCCTTTCGGCAAATAGTTTTTTCACCCAGCCAGCCTCTTTCCATTTTAACCATAATATGTTCACATAAAGAAACATCCTTGATATTGGCACTGAGGCGGAGCCATAGGTACTTAATGGGCAATTCACTAGCTTTGCAACCTAGAACTTGAAGCATGTTAGCAGCATTAGTCCTAGTAATGACAGGGACAATCTCTTATTTACCCCAATAAACCTGACATAGCGTGAAAACACAGAAAAGCACATTTTAAGTTGATATGTGTTTCTTTTTGGCTTCAAAAAAATAGTATGTCATCCTAAACAAAAGATGGATTAAAACCACTCTGTGATCCTAATCACCAACAAACATCCCTTCAGTAAGACCAAACTCACCTTTATAGATAAGAGGGGATTTCCTTAACTTAAGCCCCTAGATGATTGAAAGAAACTGAATGATCCATCATTGATAATGACTGCAAAAGAGGGAGTTAAATTTCTTACCAAAGCCCATTCCTTTAAGAAAGTAAATGAGAAAGGACCAAGAAACAGGTCAAAAGCTTTTCCAAAGTCAAGTTTACAAAACATACCTTGACCACCCCATCATTAAAACCACTATCTTGTTGCTATTAAAGAAGTGTCAAGAATCTGTCTACCACCATCAAATTGGAAACAAACTAGTTCGAGTTAGAAAACTCATAAAACAAGTCTACAGTCTCATTGATCACCTCCTTTATACCTTCTAAACTCAACCCACGCATGGCACTTACTGCTGAGAAGATATTCCTCCACCATCCTTTTGCCTCAGAGCATTCTAGGACAATCACTCTCCTCCAACCTCCAGCACTGAATTCCTTGAGTTCCAGGAATCTGCTTATAAATCCTCCCTAGCTGCTTATAAATCCCATAACTCATGAAAAGATGTGTTATGATCCTCAAAGATCTGACTGTTTTGAGAGAGCCAGAAGCACCACAACCCAGCAAATATATCCCCATGCCAAAGAGGCTTGGTACTCTTCATGGGTAAAAGAGCACAGGAGAGTTGCCACATTTGAGGGGGTAACCCAATTCAATCCAAGAGCTCTAACCAAATTAGTCCAAAACCTCCAAGCAGTCCACAATGTAGAAATAGGTGAGAGTGAGTCTCCTCCCTTTAGAGCACATGAACCATATATTTGGAGATAAGGTTCAATGTGGTTGACGAAGTTAAAAGTGATTTTTGTTAAGCTTCTGATGGAAGGCAATCCAAGAGAACACCTTTACCTTTGATGGGACCACAACTTTCTAAAGTATCTTAGCAATGTGAAATTGGCTAAAGAGGGGGTTGCTTGTGATATGATCCAAGAAAGACTTACATGTACACAGCTCCAATGACCCAAGGATCCAAGCTATGTTATCAGGTTGATGTGAGAGATGAATTGGCTCCCTATCATGAAAGGATATCATGAGTCTCCCTATCAGATGGGTGCCAGGTAAAGTGGAATCCAAGAGAAAGTTCCATTGGTATTGAAAGTGAAAGTGGATATATGGCATTGTGTCTGGCGGAAAGGTTGTATAGTCCCAGGAATTCGGATGGTAACAACCATTTTTTTCATTTTTAAATCCTCCAAAGATACCCTAATTGTATTAAGACACTGCCAATTCCAGTTTTCAACAACAGCAGCAAAGATTAAGAATGTAACAACCTGAAATTTGAATAGTTCTTCCCCTTTGTTTAACTTTGGTGTCAAAAGAAGAAAGATGAATTTTTAGCACCCGGAAAGGAAAAAAAAAAAAAAAAAAAAAAAAAAAAAAAAAAGGGGGGGCCACGTCAGCAGGCCCGGTCAGCAGTCCCGGCCAACCAGGGCCTGCCACGTGGCAAGACCGCGTCACTCCAAAAGGAGCCACGTTGGCGATCCGCGTGGGTGCGATCCGACGGCCCAGATCAATCACGCGATCGGACGGCCCAGATTCAATCGCACGGACGGCCCAGATTCAATCAAAAACGAACGGCCCAGATTAAAACAAAATGAACGGCTGTGATCAAAAGGCAAGGGGTTATAAATAGAACCCCCACACCAGACCACAAACCCTAGCCGCCAGCCGCTCGCCGGAGAAGACGAACCAGAGGCCGACCGCCGCCACCCGTCGCCACTCGCCGCCGCACCGGGGAAATTTCCGACCGCCGATCGAGGTAAGTTTCATACCCCCGACTCGTTTTTCCCCACTGATTCCTCCTATGGCCAAATCGAAGCCGAAATCCCGGCCAAACGGCCGGAATACGCGGCCGAAGCCCAGCGGCGCCGCCGCGCCCCCTCTCGGTTTTTTGCCTCCGACGAGGCCCTTCCCGGCCTCCGTTCGATGCAATTTTTATATCACCGTGATCACCATTCTTTTCTCTACAGGTTGACCGGAGCCGAATCACCAAAACACGAACCTCGCCGGAGAGTCGCCGCACCCGAGAGCGCCGCCGCCGGTAAGCTCCGTTTTTCCGTGATTTTTTGGCCCCCCGAGGGCCCTAAGGTTCTTTTCTGACAAGGACCAATGCGAGTGTGGCCGAATTCGGCCGAAAACGGCCGAAAACAGCCAACCCGAGGCGACTCGCCGCCGCCAGCGGCGGCACCGTCGCCGGAGCACGGCGGAGCCGCCTTGCCGGAGTTGCGATTTGGGCCGAAAGAGGCCCTGGGCCTAATTTGGATTTTTTTTGGAACACGTGCAGGTACTGTTAGTGTGTTTCAGTTCCCCGAGAAACATTCAGGGAAAATTAGGGACAGCCTGCAGGCGCACTGTGAATCGTATTCGGATCTCGAAAACAAGTAAGGACCCCTCACCCTATTTCCTATCACGGTATTAAAGTTCAAAATGATAAAACGGTATTTCTTGAATTAACGAATGTGTGAAATTGCTTAAGGTGGCTAATGGAGCCCGAGTCTAGTGTGATTGGTGATTTACTGTTATTTGGCCTGTTTACAGCTTTAAATGCAAAATGAGGTTTGATGTGTTTATTTTACAGATTTGTGCGCATTTACTACGTTTTTATTAATCATGGGTTGAATGACTAAAAAACTGATACTGTATATTGTATGTTCGGCATGAATTACTGTTTGCTTGTTTGTGTGTGAATTGATGATGCTGATTGAGGAAAAGGAAAATGAAAGGTTGTGTAGACTGATAATTGTATTATGGGGGTCAGCCTGACTAGATATCTTGGGAGATGGTGGACGGACCGGGTCCGTAGGGAACCCTACCGGGATTGTGGTCTCACATGCCGGACGGGGTATGGAGATCTTATGGTTTTGGCGCCCATACCGGACGGGGTATGGGGACGGCCCGTTTCACCCTCATACCGGACGGGGTATTGAGGTTTATGGTTTTGGCGCCCATACCGGACGGGGTGTGGGGACGGCCCGTTTCACCCTCACACCGGACGGGGTATTGAGGTTCATGGTTTGGCGCCCATACCGGACGGGGTATGGGGACGGCCCTGGAAACTGATTATGAATGTTAAAGGTTAACGGGTAGCGGAACCCCTATGGACCCCCACGGATACTAGTAGGCTGGTAAATGAGAAAAAAAAGATATGTTGTACAATGATTGGATTACAAGAGGCGTGATAAGTGTTATGTTTTACAGCTTAGATTATTCAATGATTATGATAATGTTATTGTTTTCTCATATTGTTTTCATAAATTCCACCAAGGTAAGTGGATGGTAAAAGTTTTATTATTGATAAAAGGTTTTGTTGTAAATTATGCTCCATTGGTCTTTTTGTGGTTTTCTACCCACCTTTATCTCCGTGACGGTGAGATATCGTGATGTTCTTACTGGGCTAGTGTAGCTCACTCCTTAATTAACCATTTCAGATCAGGAAGACATGGTTCCCGAGCCCGTTCCGCAGGAGGACGACGAAGGGGATGCCTAGAGACTCTGTAGTCATACGCATAGTTTATTTTCGAGTTTTCTTTCTTAGTTAGTTTAACCTTTTATATTTTAAGTACGTTTGTTTGGTTTTTCGTGTAAGGGATGTTAAATGAAATTTTGATCTCGCTTCCGCATTCGATATGTTTAAATACTCATTTCATTTTAATATTTTCCGGGGCTGTTACAGAATCAGTGGATAGATGAAAGGGAAAGAAAACAGTTGCATAAATGAATAAATAAACAAATTAATCAGTATCACGGAATAAAGAAAAAAGCAGCAGTTTCCTTACATCAATGTCTCCAGCATTTGTTTCCAACATTTGATAATACTTCAGTGCATGGTTAAAATGTTCAAGACTCATAAAAGAGTCTGCAACTTCAGTAATCAAGTCAACATGATCATGTGCACTATCTGGTTGCAGGGCACTGAACAAAACCTGCAGATCACAATGAAACATCGAGACTGAGTCTGACAGAACGAAATTCAAAACAGAGCCATATACAAAGACAATGCATTTTGGGATTCTCTACACATATAACAAGATGCTCGTAATGGTAACCATAGTGTTGACATTGTACAATTATAAACATGAGAAAAGTGATAGCATATACATGACAAACAAGTAATTTGGCTACAGAAGGATGATTTACAAGTAACATAGAACTACATATGATTACAAATAATTGAAGATAACTTAGTAATGTTAGTAATGTACAAGATTCAAAAAGGACGAAAAATAAATGGATGCTTATTATTACTTCCACCTCTCAAGAGAAGAATAAAAAAGCCACGTAACTTAAATTAGACATGAAACTGACTTGGATTGCAATATTATTTTTATTTAACTTTCTATCCTATTTATGTTGTGTTCTCATTCTTCTTTTATATAATTGGAATTTAATCTAAACTCAACAAAATAACAGTCAAATGCTTGTTTAATCATTTTATCTCTATGATGAGAACTTAGAATGGAAACCTTATACATACGTACATATATATATATAGATATATTTTCAAGAAAGAACACATTAACTTTTTTGTACATTGGTAGCAACCTTTTGTACCCAGTGAATTAACATATTTTATGGAGAAAACAATAAGTAAATGCTAGTCCCTTAAACAAATACTCGTTGGTGGATTCAATAAACTGCTTCGGAGGAAGTGGTTAAGGAGGTTTGTGAGGGAGGAGGAAAGTCTTTGGAGGAGAGTGTTAATTGCCAAGAATTGTGTAGATGGTGGAGGTTGGTTTATAAATCTTCCAAGGGGTCCATACGGGGTTAGAGTTTTGGAAGAAAATTCTCATGGAGAAGGGGGATTGTTAGGAGTGTGTTAAGCAGAGAGCGGGGTCGAGTGTTAGATTGAGCTTCTGGAGGGTTGAGTGGTTGCAAGGACGGAGGTAGCTTTGATTCATCAATTTTTCTATTATCTTTTCTTACCTTGTTTTCAAGCATCTCAACGTCAAAGAGTCCATTTTAGGCTCTTGTGAGAGTGAGAGGTACTCAGTTGAGTTGGTCCAGAATTTAAATAACTGGGAGATCCATGAGTACCTAAGGCTGTTGGGGAGTCTCTCAAAGACAAATGTGATACAACCTCATAGAGATGAGCCTATTTAGAAACTTACCTTTTTAGGTATCTTCTCAGTGTGAAGTCATTTTATTGGCATCTAAATAGGGGGACGATGCCTCATGATGACTTTAAGGCCAATTTGATTTGGAAGGTTAGGACAACTTTTAAGGTGGCTTTCTTTACCTGGGAAGCTGCAAGAGAGAGTATTCTTACTCTAGACAAATTGATTAAGAGGGGAAAGATTTTAGTGAATGGGTGCTACTTGTGCAAGAATGCCACAGAATCATGCAACCATATTCTTTGGTGTTGATATGCTTCTCAGATTTGCAATTTGGCCTGTGGTTTCTTAGGTGTGAGTTGGATGATGACAGGGTTCAACGAGGGAGGAACTATGGGCCTAGACCATAGGCTACCTTTTAGGCTATTTGGAAATTGTGGAATAGGACTTTTGATGGAGCAGAATCTACTTTTGATAGATTTAGAATTTTTGGTTATAGACCAGTGAGTTTTTTGTCAAGAAGTCACCCACCTCATTCTAGCAAGGATTTGAAGGATTTGATTTATATTCTGTTAGAATTGTAAATACTTCTGCGTACAGGTATTAGCCCCTTACTGCTTGTTAATATATTATCCTTTTCTTTTCAAAAAAACATATTCATTATAAGCCCCAAGTATGATGATAGGGTTCGATGATCGCTCCTCCTCAACAGGATGATAAGGGTGGAAGTGGTAGAGTTGATCTCTCATATCCCTAAGTATGATTATAAAGGTTGAGGAAGAAGAGATCAACTCTACCAACTCTATCCTGTTGTCATAATTAGGGATAGAAGAGATCAACTCTACAGCTTTAATCCTTATCCTCGTACTTAGGAGGATGGAAGATCAACTCTACCACCCAACCATTATCATCATACATGGTATATGGTTCCACATAGTTAACATCTGAATATTATTTGCAAAAATTGCAGTCATTGGAGTTACGAAAATATTTTGCTCTGATGTATGAACTATACCAGTATAGAATTTCTACCTCATCTTTTTTTCTAAATATTAAAAAAGGCCATTTGTCCTGCAACAATGGAGCAGACCCAGAAAACTTTTCAAACCTTTATTTCAACAAGCAAGCAAATTAGCACCTGTTTAGGAAAAACTTTGTGGTCAACCAGGCATAATGAAGCAACAAATTGGTGGACCATCCCAAAATAGTGTGAAAACACAAACAAATAGAAATGCAAATCCATCAAAGTCTTTTAATATGTAATAAAGTGAAAATGGGTGGACCATCTCAACACAGTGAAAAGAATAAATAAATAAACTAGAAATGCAAATCCATGTAAGTTGAAACTACGTAAAAGATTCTATTAGCAGAAAGTTACTGAAATGCCACATGAACTAAGAGATTTGCTCAAGCGGAAATTACAGACCTCTGCCTTCTCCAAATCTTTAAGAAAAAGGTGACAGATTCCTGCCTTAATTTGTAAGTTCAAAGGCAGTTCTTTTCCTGAATAGTAAACCATCTGGACATGATCAATATGCTCAAGAGCTCTGTCATGCGCCCTAGTTTCCATCAAAATAGCAGCAAGAAGATCAATCACACCAAAATCAGCTTCACAAGGATTACTCCTAAAATATTCCTCCAGAACACTAATAGATTGCTCAGTCCGACCACATTTTTGGTATAGCTGAAAAAGAATGAAAGCAATTATTGAATTTCTGGAAGCAGTGAAACATGGAAACAAAAACCTATCAAAATAAAGTGTAAATCCTTAAGAAACTTTGCCACAAAACTAAACAAAAGAATTAACAAAGAAATTGGTACTAGATGAGATCAGAACTCAAAGAAAAACAGGGGCAGTAATGTAAAGAAGTGAAAGATTGGGAAACAATAATACAATTGACAATTTATGGACAATTTATCAGTGAACAAAACCGCGCTATTTATAGTACAATAAAGTCAATAGAACATAAGTCAAATTAGATGTATAATTCCTAATCGTAAATTAAATATAGATATTAATCATAGTATTATTATATATTCACATTGGAGTAAATATCTCAGATATTTATCTCTTCAATAACAGACCACAATGAAAGAGAATATTAACTAAGAGAACCAAGATTGCTAACTTAACAAAAGAAACAATTCAATTGACTTGAAGCAAAGATGGCTTTCAGCAAGTAGAATTCCAGTATTTCAACCCAAACAAGGTAGAATCCAAGTATACCATTGCTCCCATCTTGACTGCCTCAAAATCACTGGGTGACAATCGCTGAATTTGCTCATATGACTCAGCAGCTTTTTGATAATTTTCAAGCTCTATGTAGAGTGATGCTTGATGATATCTAAGACTGATATCTTGTGGATCTGCAGTTATTGCCTTAGAAAGGCAATACCACGTTTGGTGTGCATTTCCCTGCTCCCTGAGTTTGATAAATACACAAAATATTGGTAAAAAAATTTAATCAATAACATATAAAGAAATTAAACAAGTAAATGTCTGTTGGGAAATAAATATATACAGACAGGAACTATCATATTATTTAAATGCTTCCCTTAATTAAATTATCCAGTTTTTCTATAAAAAAATAAAAGTTATGAAACATATGCTAGACCACTGAACTAAATCGGACTTATGAACTTCTTAATCTCATCATTAATGGGAGATTAACTAGAAAACCTTCAGACTTAACAAAAGTAACACTCGGATCCTTTTTTATTAGAAAAAGAAAAAAGATCTATGTTCTGACAGAATATGAAAATATTCTGTACAAACTGCTTATAGTATCTTAACTCTGTCAATTTTGTGCCAAGATATTTTAGCAATACATAACGTTATTTCTCATTTAGTGTGGCATCTAACAGCCTCATAGTTTCAAATTAAAGATTTTGAATTCTTTAGGAGCAAAATTTGTAGGTAATGTTAAATATACAATTAATATTAAATGTAATAGAGATATAGTTTAGGAAAAAGATGAGTCAATATTATATTATCTTGGGCCTGTGTTTTTCATTTAGTCAAGCTAAATTTTTAAGAGAAAGTTACATTTTTGTTTTCCCATAAAAAAGAGGATTAAAGTGTCATTTACACTAAGTTTTATGGACTTTTTTAGAACCTCTCATTATTAACTGAATTGAAAAGATAATCTCACCCTTCTTTTAAAATGTGATACCATCATCAAAATTGTCTTCAAGACAGGAAGGCCACAAAGTCACCAATTAAAGACAACTAAAATAGAAAAGGATAAAGAAATTCAATAACATAAGTATATTTATGATATGTTAGATAGGTGGTGAATTACAGAGGCCATGAGGTCCAAAAGAAAAGGGAAAAGAAAATCGTGTAATGAGTCCTACGTCTAAGTTGTGACTGATAAAGTATGGGCTCCATCCTAAATTCACCTCTAATTCTTATTCAATTCATAAGTTTCTAAGTAACGAATAAGGATCTATGAACTATTGAAGGGTAGCAGAACATTGATTGGACCACTTGGATCTCAATAAGACAATGATGATGGACTTGCTCAAATAGCAGTAGTTATAGCATAGAATCGAACATTGCACAAAAGATAGGTACTCCAATGGTAACACCACCGACAGTAGCATTTGGATTACGTCTCATTACATTAAATGAGACATATTGGAGAAATGTAAAAAGTTATAATATAAAAACTCTAACCAAATGCCAGAAATTTTTTATCTACATCTTATTCTTTCACTTGCTATTTGAGATAGAATGATTATGTAAGGCCACTTTGTTGGCTAAGTTGCATGGTTTCTTTGGGGGTTTCCCTTTGTCTATTATGCAAAGGAATTCAGCGGTTACCTTAGATTAATCTTTTCCCCCTTTTTCTCTTTTCTTCTCTTTCATATCTGTTCACTTTCTTTCTTAGGGAGGATGCCTTATCCTCTTCCATTTGTATTTCCTTTCTTTGTTAATCTATTTCTTCTATAAAAGAAAACAACATAAGAACATCTAGGCCTAAAATAATTATTTTTTTAACAAATATAAGGAACAAGGCTGCAATCGAGTTACATGGAGTTTATTTTACCATATTCAGTAAATTATGTATACCAAGAATGGGTAACAAAACAGTTTGTTCAGGTTTGTTTGCTTTCTCCTCCTGTTTTCTTGAAGATCTTTGAGGATGTAACCATCCTCTTCACTTCTACATTTTCATTTCCTCTCTCTATTGATAACACTTCCTTTCATGCAGAAAAAGAAAATAGCAATAAAACAATTGTAATGTTCATCTTAAATGCATAAAATAGAGGTGAATTATGCTGTGATAATACAATGTAAGTCACCATGAGATAATACTTACATGGACCAGGTGAAAAGCAGTTTCCATAGAGATGAATCTCTTGGTGAAAAATTTGCTGCAAGCATGTAAAACTCAAAAGCTATGTTTCTATTACCAAGTGCGTCATGAACAAGTCCTAGCGTATGGTATGGATCTGGCAAATTTGGTGCAAGCCGAACAACTTCACTTAGAACAGATATAGCCTGAATTCAAAATATTATCAAGAGCCAAAAAGGTATTTAGAGTATATTTGACTCATTGATATAAATGAATTTAAAGCATTAGGTGCTTAACTTAAAGCACCTAGATAGAAGTCACTTGTTTCTATAAAATATTTACGTAGTGTATTTTGGTAGAATTAAATAAAAGAAAAAAGTAT
>NW_019014672.1:39187-59394 GCF_000150535.2 Carica papaya
TTTTACCCTTTAATTGTCTAATTTTGTCATTCATTTAATAAAGGGTATTATTGAAAATTTCCAATTTCTTATTGTTAATATATTTGTTTCTTTTAGATATTCTCACAGAACTGTAAATCCTTTCCTTTTTGTAAATGGGTTACGGCCCCTTGGCGTCCTTTTTAATGCCATTACTCTCTTTTATCTCAAATATATATATATATATATTTGTTTCTTTTACAAGCCTAAACCAAACAAATTACTATAACAATCATTTTATTTCCTTAATTTTTTTTTGTTATTCAAACAAAAGAAACATGTTCCATTTTCTTTGAAAAATCATCGTTTTCCTTTTCCTTTCCCTCCATTAAATTTTTACTCAAACATAGTGTAAGAAACCCTAGATGTGACTCCTAGTTAATTTTTTGTTACTTATTCAAATTCTTATGAATGATATCAACGAATCTCTAAGTAGACAAATTAGTTCTAATCTTTGCTACATCAAGATGCCTCTTGGATCTGTCAGTGTAAAGGGCAAATGAGCCATAGACTCAAAATAGACAACAAAGAGAGAGGGCAAAATCAACATTAAAATTATATGAAGATGATCCATTTCTATATCTAGAATCATTATGATGTTTAACTTGAAAAATATGGAAATCGTGATGGAAAATGACATGTGAGGGGTCCGAATTATACTTGGAATATATTATAAACTCTGGATATTTTTTGAGATAGTGCTAATATGTAAGCAAACGTCCTAATCCTGTCCAAGATCTCAAACGGTCCAATGAATCGAGGATTCAACTTTTTCTTTTTTCTAAACTTGCTGATACCCTTAAAAGGGGTGACTTTAAGGAACACTTGATTGCCCTTATCAAATTCCAAATCTCTAATTCGGTTGTCTGCATAACTTTTATGTTTACTTTGAGCTGTTTAGATGTTTTTCCTGATTTTAACTATTTTCGCTGTGGTCTCATCTACAAGATCTAGACCAATCAATTTTATATCACCGATCTCTTCCCAATAGATCGACGATCTATAGAGTCGGTCATACAATGTATTATATAGAGCCATGCCAATACTTGTTATCAAATTCCAAACTCTATCAAGGGTAGGTGGTTGGCCCAATATCCTACAAAGTTTAGAACACAAGCCTTGAGTATATCGTCCAGTATACGAATGATTCGTTCTGACTGTCCATCTGTTTGAGAGTGGAATGTTGTGCTAAGGGACAGTTTCGTTCCCATTGCTTGCTAAAAACTTGTCCAAAATCAAGAGGTAAACCTGGGGTTCCTGTTTGATACCACTGTCACTGGAACTCCATATAGCCTGACTACCCCCGAATATAGATTCTAGTTAACTTATCCAAGAGGTCAGTCATTCTGATTGCCGAGAAATGAGAGGACTTAGTGAGTCGGTCAATAATTATCCAGATTGTGTCATGTTCTGAGCGTGCTCTAGGAAACCATGTTACAAAATTTATAGTGATTTGTTTTTATTTCTACTCCGGGATTGGTAATGACTAGAGTAGCCTACCTAGGTGTTGATGTTCTGTCTTGACCTGTTGACATACATGACACTTGTAGACGTAATCAATAATTTCTCTTTTCATCTCGCTCCACCAAAATCGGGATCTTATGTTTTGATACATCTTAGTAATTTCGGGATGTATGGTGAACCTTGAACTATGAGCTTCTGTCATGACATCTTTTTTTAACTCACTATTATTTGGAACACATACCCTGTCATGAAATCTGAGCAACTAATTAGCGGAGATTCAGAATTTTGGACTTAAACTGTTCTGTATCATTTCTGATAGCTGCTAGAATAGGATCGGTTAGTTGAACTTCTTTTATTCTCTGAATCAATTGAGATTGGATTGCTAAATGGGCCAGACATGTGACCCTTTTCAAATCATGGAGCTGTATTTGTTGTGCAGTTTTTATTACCCTGTATTCAGAAATCATTATGTGAGTAAACAGACATGCACTCTTCTTGCTGAGAGCGTCAACTACCATATTACCCTTATTTGAGTGATATAAGATTTTACAATTGTAGTATTTGAGGAGCTATATCCAACGTTTCTGACGCATGTTGAGATTTTTCTGGGTGAATATATGCTTTAAACTTTTATGGTATGTATAAATTTTAAATGTCTCCCCATACAAGTAGTGGCGTTAGATCTTTAAGGCGTGAATAATGACGACAAGTTTTAAGTCATGAGTGAGATAATTCTTTTCATGAGTTTTCAACTTCCTGAATCCATAGATTATGACCTTTCTGTGCTGCATCAGAGCGTAACTCAGTCCTTGGTAGGAAATATTATATATCCACCTGTCCCACTCAACAAAGTCAAAACTAGCGCGGTAGTCAATCTTTGTGTCTGTTCACATCTGAACTGTTTTAATAGTGGAGTGAGGTTGATTAAAACTTTGTATATTGCAGGCTGGATTTTTATAAAGCTGGTGAAGCTGTTATGTTTTTATTTAGTCTATGGACATCTCATCCAAATTTGGGAAAATGATGAACTTATTTTCAAGCCTCATAAATTTGGCCATAAGGTCCAACTCCTTATTTTGATAGCCAGAAGTGTGTATATTTTCATGCAGGCATATTGCGCACTATTTATACGTACTTATGTATGTTATATATGTAAAGGTGCAAAAGGAACTAAAATTAAGCCTTACAAAATTGGCCACAATGAGCATCTCCTTATTTTGATAGCCAGAAGTGTGTATGTCAGTTTATACATGTTACACGTGTAAATGTTTACTTATATACGTTATATATGTAAAGGTGCAAAAGACACTAAAATCAGATTAGGGGTACAAATCGATCGTTTTCATCATGCAGGACCGAGGAAGAGAAAGAACACTAATATCAATGCAATAACATTTTCTGGTTCTCCTAGAAAGACATTGTCTATTAGCATAAAGGAACCATCAGTTTCTGGTAAGTTCTGTATGAAATACTTATCTTACCAGGTCCTTTATTTAACCCTTGCAAACAAGAGTGCCTAGCTGTTCATCATTTAACAAGTTTTAAAATTCCAGGATGTTGTGAACAAATAACTACTGAGTGGCAACCCCTTGGTGCCTTGTAGATATGTTACTTTATGGTGGGATTTTGTAAAGGCTATCTTGCAAATGAGTGGCACCCTCTTGGCGGCTTGTCTATATATTTTTGCTCTTTTTTTCTCCAAAGAAAGTAATAATAGTAACTACATAGGGGCAACATTTCTTTACAGGGTTTGATTTCCTTCTTTCTATTTTTAGTGACTTCAATATTCTCCAGTATCCCATGGTAGAAAAGAAGTGTTCTGTAAATGTGAAATTTCTTGCGAGAAAAAGGTAGCTTGAACACCTGAAGGTTTATTTGTTCTTGGCATCCATTATTCTTGTGGCAAGATTGAGGAATTTTTATGTACTGTTATACATAATAAGAGGTACTTGTTATTTATTCTGCATGATTCTGGCAGAGAATGGAGAAGTGGTACATTGGATTATGAGCTGCTAAAAGTTTCTTTCGAAGTGCTTGGAAGCCCTGAATGATTTTTTTTCTTAGTGTAAAAATGTTTTTCTCATCCAAAATACTTTCTAACTGGCTCAAGGCTAACAGAAATACTGATCCCTGAATTTTTTTTTTTTTCAAAAAAGAAGTTACTGATCCCTGAGTGAGTTTATGTGATGATAAAATCCTGAGTTGATTCCAGATTTGAAAATTACACGGTAGACTAAAAAATAAATATGATGATATGAAGAGACTGTGCTTTTCCATATTGCAATTACTTAAGTACTAATTGCTTCCTAGGTCCACTTTTGTAGGGTGAAAGATGAAAAGGAAAAACTGAGAAATCTAAAAGAACAGAGAAAGAGATTGATCTTGGTGAAAATGTAAATGCTTGGTAAATTATCCATTGTCATTCTCTGGAATAATTTAAATGAGAAAGCTTACTGGTTGATTGGTTGATAGGCTGATAATTATTACCTGCTGGAGATATAGGGTAGACATTTATGACAACCTACAGCAACAGCAGCTTCGGAAAAGAACCATGTCAACCAGGACGGCTTCACCTTTGTTTTCTGCCCTTTTTTCTCAGAACAGAGCTATTATATATGGGTATATTTTTCTTTATGATGGTAGAATTTCACTCACAAAAAATTGAGAATATCTAACAAAGTCCTTAGTGAAACCTCATTCAGTGTATTTCTGAGCTTTCCATGATGTTTGTTCAGAGTGAGTTGGACTTAATATAGGATGTATAATCCAAAGACATGCTTATTCTATTGGGTTCCCCCATAGTTTTTTCACTTTGAAGCTTTACTACCCATGCACAATGCTAAGCTTTGTTAAAATGAAAGCTTTGAGCTTTGACATTTGCAGTTCCTCAAATTTTCCAACAGAAAAATCTCTCTCATAAGTAGTTTCCTAGCTGGATCATGGTTCTCTATTTTTGACATCCTGGATAACCTATATACAAAGGTAATGGAGATATAGAATGAGAATTCTAGTACAACTTCAAATAGAAAATGACTGTTTAATTCCCTCTATGTGTTGTCATTTGTGGAAGTCAAATCAGAACTGATAGAGGATACTGCACTTTACATTCTCCTAAATGAATGAAGCAGCAGATGGGTATCATGTTTATTTTTCTCTAATGCCTGTATTACAATTATTCTGATGAAGTGAAAAGGAGGAGAACAAAGGGGTGAGGAAATGATATCACTGAAGCATCAGGGCAAAGTGTGTATGTACCTCATGCAGGTTTGGTACTAACCTTGCTGCGTTTTCATGGTTCAGTGAATCTCTGTTCTACTATTGTTTTCTGTGGTTGTGGACGTTATGAAATAGATTGTTTTTTTATGTTTGGTCTGGTGTGGATTTGCCCTTCTAATCTAGAGATATTTTATCTCTATTACCCTGTTTAGTATAGGAATTACCGAAGAGCATAAAGTGTAAAAGAATGAGGTGTTTTTGCTGGTGTATGCGTTGTTTGGTTGGAACAGAAATCCGTTGTTTTTAAGCATCGTATTCACCAGCCTTGTATGATTGTGAAACGATTTCTTTGCTTCTCTTGGACAGAAAGCCAACATACACACACACATATATAGAAGATATGAAAATGTTCCAAGCATGAATAGGGTAGTTTGCTCCTATATATAGACATTTCTGAAACCATCTTCTTCGCTTTCTCTTGGAGAGAGAGCCAATATATCCGATATGCACATCCGTATATATACAGAAGATATGAAAAATATTCCAAGCATAAGGTTGTTTCCTTCCATATGCAGACGATCTTCTTTGCTTCTCTTGGGGAGAGCCAATTTATACACACACAAATATATACAGAAGACATGGAAAATGTTCCAAGCATGAGTAGGGTTGTTTGCTCCTATATATAAGACATTTCTGAGACTATAGACTTTGCTTCTCTTTGAGAGAGAACCAAAATACACACACACACACATATATATAGAGAAGATATGAAAAATGTTCCAAGCATGAGTAAGGTTGTTTGCTGCTATATATAGACATTTCTGAGATGATCTTCTTTGTTTCTCTTGGATAGAGAGCCAATATATAGGTACACCCACATATATGTATACAGAAGATATGAAAAATGTTCCAAGCATGAGTAGCATTTGCTCCCATATATAAACACCACCCGCACATCTACCAGAAGTCATTAGCCCGGTTTGTTGATCGTCTATTAACCATTAAAGTACGGAATCAACATACACTAGAAACATAGATGTGAGTAACGTATGCATGCATCACCTAATAAAAAAACATATATATATATATATGTAAATAAATATGCTTACATCACCCAACCAAACAAACATGTGTAGTCGAGCGAGAGCAAAAAGACTTCCTTTCTGAAAATTTTAGAGTATCCAAAAATTCCAATTATAATTAGAGGGACAGTTTAGGCTACGCTTGTTATTTTAGAAACATATTGTGATAAAAAAAATGATATAATCTTTGGAGAATAATAGAAGTGTAAATAGAAATTAGGCAAGTTTGCCTACAAAATAGTTTAATATGCATTCTATATATATTAAAATTTTAAGGGTATTCCCTAAAATATTAAAATTGTTAAATAACCCGTAACTCTCTCTTTGAGGAACTCAAAAATTACATTCTTTTAATTTAATCACAAAATTAACTTTTTATTGTTCAATGAAAGAACATTGATTGCATTATATAAACTAAAATGTTAATGAAACATAATGTATTAAAATTAAAACTCATTTTAATTTAATAGTTGGTATTAAAAATTGATTTTGAAAACTGAAATCACTTATTTATTTTTTTAATTATTAAAATTAGAGTATTCAATCAAGAGTAATTACATTAATGGTAGTAAGATTATAAATATATAATCTTTTGATATTTTTCTAAATTTAGAATTTATTTGAAAATAAGATAATTTATTTAAAGAATGGTCAACCGTAATTTATGAATATTTTAGTTTATATAAAATAAAATCCTTAAAGCTTAAAGTTTCTATGAATTTAAATAGCAAAATTTATTTTTTGAACATTTTTATCATATTTCAAAAATAAATAAATCATGATTCGAATCATAGAGATTTTTATTACCATTTATTGTTATTTTTAAATATTTTATATCTTATTTGACATTTATATTTTGTTTCTTAATAAAAAATGGTTTCACAAGAATTTATTTATTTTCCTCGAAATATGATAGGATTTTTAAGTATAAATATATCAATTATAAATATTATTCTTAGTAAAAAAAATTTCTAATATGATAAAATTAATTAATTATGATATGAATTTATACATGAAATTAAATTAATCAGTTACCGGTACAATTAATTTCAAGCAACATAAAGTTCAGTCAATTTCGTTTCTTTTTGTTTTTTGTTTTTTTTAATTTTTTGTCAGGGGATAAATTCGTTATATCTGCCGCCACAAGTAGCTCGGAGCTCCCCTCTCTGGTTACCAGACTCCCAAAATAAACCATTCAAACGTCAGATTCTTCTTCTCAAATTCATATCCCCACAAACGATGCCGTTCCCTCTTCCTCGTCTTCTCAATTCAAACATCTAGTATGCAATCATCCTCACTACACTCTTACCCACCCACCATTTCCCCCCCTAATTCACTCCATTTACCGCCAAAAGCTTCACTTCCTGTTGGGAGCAAACTTCGTCACACCTCAAGAATGGCTTCTCCTGGTGGGTTTAGAGTTATCAGGTCCCGGCAGCAGCGGACGGCTGGTTCTTCTTTAACTCTCGATGTAGCTGATGATGAGGTCTGTACCCTAATGGAGTTTGTGGGAAAGGGAGGAATTAATGTGGGAGATGATCTGGTGGTGCTCCTCCATCACATACAGTATGCTTGCAAGAGAATTTCTGCTCTCGTGGCTTCGCCTTTCAGTTCCACTCTTGGAAAGCAGAAGGGTCTCGCTGGTGGGGATGGTGGGTCCGGCAGAGATGCGCCAAAGCCGCTCGACATTGTGTCGGTGCGCTTAATCCTCTCTTTTTCTCTTTCATTCAATAATTTTGATGCATGATGGGTGAATGATATGATTTACTCATTTTGGAAAATTCAGGCAATTCTTGAATGAAACTATAATTCATATCCTGCTGCATTGAATAAAGTCTTAATAGTAATTAGTTAGTGTTAGCTACATTAATATTTATTCATTTTGGCATGAATTGAATTATATGATTTCATGAAAAATCTATGATATTTCATTTCAGGATGAGATATTTTCTTTCCCTCTTTGGTTAAAAGTCAGTTTTTTTTTTTTTTTGAGTTCATTGCAGGAATTAGTGATCTTGATAGTTGATCCGTTTAAAAGAAAGAAATCTAATCTTGCCTCTGTGGAAGTGTCATGGATATAAAAGAACTCTTTATAACAAAAATTTTTGGGCGGAGGGATATTTCTGATTGGTTCTGTTATCTTTTTTAGCAGAATGAAATTATTTTATCTTCTCTTCGAAATTCTGGAAAAGTGGCAGTCATGGCTTCTGAAGAAAATGATGCTCCTGTCTGGATAAATGATGATGGTCCATATGTTGTGGTTACAGATCCTCTTGATGGTTCTAGAAACATAGATGCCTCCATACCGACTGGAACTATATTTGGCATTTATAAGCGCCTTGTGGAACTAGATCATTTACCGAAAGAGGAGAAGGCAGTTGTGAACTCACTTCAGTGTGGGAACAAGCTTGTGGCTGCTGGCTATGTTCTCTATTCTTCAGCTACGATACTCTGTGCTAGCTTTGGTTCAGGAACCCATGCTTTTATGTTAGACCATTCAACTGGAGATTTCATTATAACACATCCAAATATCAAAATTCCTCCTCGAGGTAACAGACCCCAAAATTTTGTACTTAATACCTCACTACTTATGCTAAAATTCCATGGAAGCTACATCAAAAAGTCATCCAGACTTAATGACTGCTGCTATGAAAAAAACTTATTCCTTTAATTAAGATAATTCCAGTTTCATCCTCTTATTCTCTATAATGTACTTCATATGCTTAGGTGTTAAGAGAAAAACAGAGAAACAATGGGTTCGTGCCTGTCATATAGGGTTAAATTGCTGAAGATTTCTTGTTGCTCATTGTTTCAGGACAGATCTATTCTGTGAATGATGCACGGTATTTTGATTGGCCTGAAAGGTTTAAGAAAATACATTGACACTGTAAGACAGGGAAAAGGCAAAACCCTAAGAAGTATTCTGCCCGTTATATATGTTCTTTAGTTGCTGATTTCCAC
Source organism: Carica papaya (assembly GCF_000150535.2). The sequence goes on from NW_019014672.1 coordinate 47,929, forward strand.
CGGACGTTGTTGTATGGTGGAGTGGCAATGAATCCAAGAGATCATCTTCGTCTGGTGTACGAGGCAAATCCTCTTAGTTTTCTCGTGGAAGAAGCTGGGGGTAAAGGTTCTGATGGTAAACATAGGATTCTTTCGATTCAACCAGTCAAGCTGCACCAGAGACTGCCTCTGTTTCTGGGGAGTCTGGAAGACGTGGAAGAGTTGGAGAGTTATGGAGATGTTCAACAGAAAGTAAATCCTGGATATGAAGTTTAATACTGTACTATCTTCAGCATTGTTGGTTAAATAATGCCAAAGCATTAGCAGGTTCTCCATTTGTTAAGAATTCAAAATTTCAATTTTTGCGATCTGTATAATAAGTCATTCTAGCTTGTTGCTTTGTATCGCTCCAACCTGCTTTCCTATCCTTGTAATTGAAAAGCAATCCGAATTGGTGTGAAATTAAAAAGAGATATATTATAACTACTGTGACCTTTTTCTTCTGTTTTTTTCTTTTTTCTGTTAGTGCTTCAGACATTCATAATACAAGGATCAGGCCTGTTAATGCATTCTCCATGGATTATTATAACTACTGTGACCTTTTTCTTCTGTTTTTTTCTTTTTTCTGTTAGTGCTTCAGACATTCATAATACAAGGATCAGGCCTGTTAATGCATTCTCCATGGATTATTATAACTACTGTGACCTTTTTCTTCTGTTTTTTTCTTTTTTCTGTTAGTGCTTCAGACATTCATAATACAAGGATCAGGCCTGTTAATGCATTCTCCATGGATTAGATGCTGATCACTAACGACATGAGCCAAAGTTCAAGCATTTTCTTTCTACATTTTGAGTGACAAGTTTATATGCAGAATATTCCTCTGTATGGACAGTATGAATAGTTAATAGAGATTTTTAGCATTCTTGTCAAGCATGCATGCTGATTTCACATTCTTTGGTAATTTTGGAGCCTTAAACCTGCAATGTGCATCCCTACCCACTGAAAGACACGAAAAGGGTATAAAATCTCTGAATTGTTTCAGCTTTTTCCATTTTCATTTGTTGAAAAAAAAAACACCGCTCTTGAAGCTAATCAAAATGCTGAATAAACTTATCTATATGATTGATCATGCAGGCTATGATTGTCAAATATTGTGTGGATGTTAGCTGCATTATGTCTTAATGGCTCTCCTTCAGGCTCCAGCATTGCTAATCTCGAAGACCTAGCGACTGAGTCTGAGTGGAATGAACCATCCCCATTTCTCTGCACCTCAAAGCCTATTCCCTTCTAAACCAACAGCTTTGCATTCAAAACCTGGTCTAGTATCAATGGCATGAGGATCTGGGAGTGTGACCAAGAGATTTGATGAAGGAACCCCAGCTTGAATCACACGGCCGCTTTCCTGTGGCAGGATGAGCCAAAATTTTCAGTTATGTTGGCCAGCCAAAACAGACCCTGCCACGATTGACGGTTCTAGCTATGAGCACATCAAGCAGTAAGTTGAGGATGTTCAATACTTCTGGTTTCTTGGGAATCCATGATTATGGAAGTTCAGAATGCTGAACCCCCTATGCCAATTCATGGACTTGTTCGATTGTTATCTTTTACTCACTACCAAACCCTACAAAAACCAGAGACTTCTGCACTTGTTTGTCTAGCCATCTGAAAGTACTAAAACCAGCATAGTCTCTGTGATCATCAGCTTCATTTTCAGGAAATCCTGGTGAAGTAAACCGGCTGTAGAAACAAGTTTCTGGTATAATCTTTGAAAGAGATGTGTTATAATAGATGCTCCTTCAAACTCATTGTAGCTTCTTACTGCTATAAAGTCCAGAGTTTCAGTCAACCTCATATTTGAGATTTTCACATCATCAAGTTCTAAACATTATATGCAGCCACTTCATTAACTGAAGTCAAACGCACCAAGGCAGTGTCATTGCAACCGTAAAACATTTTACTTTTCAATAAGAAATTACAGATTTGAACTCACACGTACTAGTAATTTGTACTTTTAGATTCTATGAGAAAGATTTGCTTTATTTGTGTCTCAGACATCATATGTTCGTTCTCAAGCCTTGAACATATTAATAGTCTACATTATAGATACAGGATTGCAAGTAGCATTCTGTTTGACGCCCATCTCAGAACATACTGCTGGTTTCATCAAATCCTCAAAACCTTCGCAAATAGTCTGCAGAACTGCTTCCCGCACCTGACTGTTTTGAGATTGTCCAGTCAAGATTAAGATAGACTGTGTAGCCATTTGATAGAGCCTTTTTGATGGAGTGGCCTAGTGATTTGGAGATCAAGAATGAGGGAATGGTGATTTTTACTCTATAATTCCCATAACTTGGCGTAGTGTTCATGGCGATCAAGGATTCGTCTACATTGTCTGTAATGAGTATAGCTGCTGCTCCACTTTTTTGAGCTCTCCAAGCTTTCAGTGCAAAGAAACAATCTGGAATATTACAAAATTAATTTGAGTAAACCAGCTTATATATGTGTGTGTGCGTATATATATATACTGGATCAAAAGTAGGTTCTTTTTCTATTTTTGTTGAAACATTGGATCAAACATAGTTATTAGAACAGACTTACCTTGAATCAAATGTAATCCTATATCTTGAACATATCATTATATGAAAAATAAAATAAACAGCATGGTAGCTCAACCATAAAATGATGTACTGAAAAAGTAATTCTATAAAAATTATATATATACCTCCTCGATCAACTAGGACGACGATCGGTGATCCTCTTCCTTTGTGCCAGGAATCGAAGGAGATACCGAAGTGATCAAAGGTGGAACAGGCCTTTCGATTAGCTTCTGGATAAACAACAGTGCCATCCAAGGTTCCTCCATGCTTATTACCACCTCCAAACTCTGCAACTAAACATTCATACTCTCCTTTTATTTCTTCTGGACCAGTCAGTGTCATCTTCTTCGCTATAAACTCATCTCCCAAGCAGCATCCACAAACCAAACCAGAAGCCACGTACACAACAAAATTCCTACTAATTTCTCCTTCATACTTAATTTGCAGTTATTTTTGAATTTCCATACAATACATAGATATATATATATATATATATGTATATATGTGAATGTATACATGTAAAACATAGGAATTCTCAGAATTAAAGAAAAATTTGTTGTTGGAGAGAAAAAAAAAAGTCAACTTTGAAATCGTCAATAGCTTTAACCGTTAGACAGTCGGTCTTAATACATACATAAATATGTGCATCGATCTAAAATAATTATTTTGGTTTAATACAATTAAATGAATATAATATATTTACTCATAAGATATTTAATAACACACAAAAATAAATTTTATAATTAATAATATTTTGATTATATACATAGTGTGTATTCGAATATATAATCAATAATATATAGAGTGTTTTGTTATTAGATAAAATAAAAATAATAAAGATAACTTTATTATAATATATTTGCATGGCTAACATGTATTTGAATTCATAATTTCTGAGAATATATTATAATTTAAAATAATTAATTTATATATTGTATATTATATTAAATTATAAAAATAAATTAACAAATATACAGTTTCGTATTTTATTATTATTAAAAACAAATAATTAATAAAATAAAATAAATAATATATAAATATGCTACTCACAATAAAAGAATATATAGCATATTAATGTCACCTGTAGTTCCTGTACGGAATAATTCCCCATAATGACTGCTCTATCAAACCAATAAAAAAAAAAATCCTCCTAATTTAACTCAAAGGGGCGCAAGGTGACCCATTTAGTTTCTCCACCGGCGCAAGTTAGCACTGTAAACCCCTTAACTTCCATCTCTTTGCATGCCTCCACTTATGGAAAGAGGAAAACAGGCCATAAGCACATGAGAGTAGCAAATCTTTACTAGAGGCTACTCAAACCAACTCTAGCTTGTTTGATACGTTCTATATATCTATCAATTTATCTATATAGATATATACAGAGAGAAGCTTCAAGCTAACGTCCATGGGAAGTCACTTTCTCACTCCACCGGCAAAGCGAGTCATACACTACACTGGAATGTTGGACTCGGACTCGTACACGCCCGACGGATCAGCCAAGCGTGCCAAGACGCACGTCCAGCCGCTGCCGGTGCCAGGACGTCATGTGGCGTTCAGGCTGCTTTGCCCTGTCTCGCGCGTCGGCGGCGTCATCGGCAAGTCCGGGAGCGTGATCAAGCAGCTCCAGCAGTCGACCGGCGCAAAGATCCGCGTCGAGGAGGCTCCGTCAGAGTGTCCCGAACGAGTAATCACGGTCGTCGCTCCAAGTGCCCTAACGTTGAAATGGCATGCCAAGGCATCGGGAGTAAACCCTAGCGGCCATAATAGATATTTTTTTGGAAATGAGGGAGGAGACGGGCAGGGAGATGTTGAGATTTCCAAGGCACAGGAGGCGCTAATCAAGGTTTTCGACCGGATTTTAGAGGTGGCGGTGGAGAGTGGTGGTAGCGTTTATGTGGAAGGGGGAGTAGTTTCATGCAGGTTGCTAGCGGAGAAGAGCCATGCGGGCTCCGTTATAGGAAAGGGGGGGAAAGTGGTGAAGAAGATAAAGAAGGAAAGTGGTTGCAAGATCAAGGTTTTAGCCGAGAAGCTGCCAGCCTGCGCTGAACTGAATGACGAGATCGTGGAGGTAAGGATTTGGTTGAATGGAATTTCGTACACCGTATCATGTTTCTTCTTTTTTGGTCGAATATGTTAAGCCTAGAACTAACTTTTTAGGGTTAAGGCTTAGAGCGTTTACGTTGTGCTTTTAAATTGATAAGATGTTGATAGCCGTCTACAAACTCAAGTTCCTTACGGTAGTTTCCGGAGTTCTTCTGTGAGGTTGCTGCTCTGATTGTTGTTACATTTGTCTTGCAAGGTTTGGTTTCCGGTACCTGGAAAATGCTAAAGTATTTGGACATAATTGAGATTTACAAGGAGCTCTTTGGTGTAGGCTTTATGCTTGCAATTTTAATAGAACATGTCACAATTTATCTTTGGCAAATAATTCCAAGTGGTCGTGGTCTCAGTTGTTTTTTCTTTGAATTTGATTGCAATGGCATGGATTAAATTCTGAAGTACTTAACCTTCTTTTTCGTTCCCTCTCTTTTTCAGCGGGGAGGGTACTTTTGCTGCTTGAGATTTTCAGGACTCAGCATTGAGAAGGTTTTAGTTGTTGCTGGTATTCTTAAACGTCAAACTCAAATGTGAGCTTAGAAAAGCATTTACTATAAGTTTGTTAGGAGCTTTGCTGATTAGGATGCTTCTGATTTTGGCACCTTTAAGTTCGTGCCACCGTATCTCCAAACTTGTATTTGTGATTAAGTCCAAAAATTTATTTTCTAAAATCTTTAATTCATGGAATGCATTAGTTCCTTTCTGTACTTTGATAGCATTTCGTTTTCTTCTTCTGCTTACACTCTTTTTTCTCATTGGAAAATTGTAACTTTTATAGAAATTGCATAAGAAACCTCAGTTTCTTTCTTGTTAACTTTCAGAGTATGTTTTCGGATGGATTCTTGCACTTGATTTATGTTGGCCTTGTATTTTTTTTTGAAATAAAAAGTATAAAGTGCAGTATTCATAAGGTACCTAAAGGGTACCACTCATTTGCAAAAAATTTACAACTTTATTAATATATCTATGACATTCCCAAAATCCTGCACCCTATAAATGCCATGCCCCAAAATCAAGGATCCAAAAAATTGAAACCATCTATCCTTGATCTTAGATATCTCATTCTCAATACCTGAAAAGCCTTGTTGTTCCTTTCTTTCTATAACACTCAAAAAATAGTAGGTGGAATAAGCTTTACACATTACATTTTTTTACATAACCCTTCCCAAGCCCAAATCTCTTCCCCTACTGAGCCCGCAATAACCTAAAAAAATGTTGGCGTTACTCTGTAATATTCTGCTCTTTAATAATCTTCTTACATATTTAAACAAGGGAAGGTATTGTCTGGCATACTCTGCATTTGATAGGTGATTTTTCTCCTACTACTTTTGAACTGCTAAATGGTAGATTAAAGAATTTATGGATTAGTAATTATTGTCTTTCCCTCTATATTATACATTTCGCACAAAATGTGGATTAGAGAATTAGTAGTCAAGGATTTTGAGCTGCCTGGTGAGATGGCTTAATGCATGATAATCTTTTTCGTATATCGGGTATTTGGTTGATACTGGGGCTCAGTCTTTTCTGAGAACACCTCCATCTTCAATAATGAATTACTACCTTCATCTCTGGTGGGCACCCTCCATAGAAGGGCAATGGAAACTAAGGATAGTAGGATTTTCAAGCCTCAAATGTTTCACTAACAACATGAAAAGGAAGGTGGATCCCTCGTCTTGGTGCATTCAAGGACTTTTAGGTTTCAGGGTATGAGACCAACATCTCCAATAGGGAAAGAAGGAAATGATAGTGGAGGTTTTTCAGGTTTTTACTGCTGAAGTGGATTTCAAAAATCTAACAAGTTAGAAGTGGGAGCTTTCAATGTGGCTAATTGTTCGCAACTTAGAAAAAGTTATTTTCGTTTCTTATAAGTTATTCATTATATGCAGCTTGCAGCTTGCAGCTTGGAAAAGTTATTTTTCTTCTTATAAATTATTCATTAATGCCAGCTTGAAGGTGATGTATTGGCCGTTAGGAAAGCACTTGTTGCTGTCTCTCGTTGTCTTCAAGACTGTCAACCAACTGACAAGACAAGGATGGTTGGAAGCAAACCTGTGGACACAGTTTCTTTAGGGACTTTACACTTACCTCTGGAGATAGTTCCCCAGGAGCCTTATCTTCCCCAGGAGCCTTTACGCAGGCCTATTGATGCAGTGGCGCTAGACTCTCTGCACAAACCTGTTGACATTATTTCCCGAGATCCTTTCCGGAGGCTTGAGGTAATTCCCCAGCATGCTTTGCGAAGGCCTGTTGAGACAGTTGCTCAAGATGCTCTGCTCAGGCACGATGACTTGGTTTCCCAAAATAATTTGCGCAGGCCCCTTGATGTGCTTCCCCAAGATGCTTTGCGCAGGCCCCTTGATTTGCCTCCCCAAGATGCTTTTCGACGGGCTGTTGGGGTGCTTGCTCAAGATGCTTTGGGCAGGCATATTGAGAGAGACCCTCAAGAAACACCTCCTCACCTCCGTGTAGATTTACTTTCACACCGTGATGCGGTGCAGCATACCATGGTGAGCAGCAGTGTCAGTTATGTTTCAGGAGTTCATTCTTTACCCTTAGAGTCCGAACAGCATTCCACCTTGGATGGGAAAACTATGCAACAGGAAGTGGTTTTCAAAATTCTTTGTCCAACTGATCGAGCTGGTGGAATTATTGGGAAGGGAGGTGCTATTATTAGGGCTCTTCAGAGTGAGACCGGTGCTTCTGTAAGTGTTGGAGCTACATTAGCTGCCTGTGATGAACGTTTAATAACTGTTAGTGCATCAGAGGTTGGTCACTTGATGTTTACGTTTATTTTTTTAATGGAAACAAAATAGATATTAATATATGGTTACTTCATGGAGTAGTTTTACTAATTATCTTGCATTGGCTTCTTCTCATGAAGAACCCTGAGTTGAGATATTCGCCAGCACAGAAGGCTATTGTCCTTGTTTTCACTAGGTCTGTAGAGGCTGAAAGTGAAAAAAGCTTGGATTCTGCCTCAAGTAAGGGAGCATCCATCACTGCACGGCTTGTAGTCCCATCAAATCAAGTTGGTTGTTTGTTAGGGAAAGGAGGTTCAATAATTTCGGAAATCCGGAAAGCAACTGGAACAGGCATACGCGTAATAGGAGTTGACCGGTGCCCAAAGTGTGTCTCAGAGAAGGATCAAGTGGTACAGGTAAAATAGTGTCTTTCTCCTCTTGTATTTTACCAAAGGTCTAATTGGTACTTTAAGCCTGAGCAATATTGGAACCCTCTTTTGAAAGACGCATCACAGTTATAATTTTTGACTCATTTTCAGTGTATATTTTTTCTATGGTAGATAGTATATGACATTAGCATTTTATGATACTAACTAATTCTCTATTTGTTTAACTTTTTATGACATTGATTATTTCTCTATTTGTTTAAAAGATTTCCGGAGAGTTTCCAAACGTGAAGGATGCTATATATCATATTACTGGCAGATTGCGAGATAACCTCTTCTCCAGAATGCCGAGCAGTCTCGGAACAAAGAGCAGTTCCTCTGTAAAAATCGAGACAAGTCCTTATGGAAAACTCACAGATTCTACTGCCCCTGTTAGCTTGCGTTCATCAGTAGGTCTTTCTCAAAATCTTAGTAGACATTCTACCTTCACTCCTGGTATGGATCATCTTGGATTTTCTCATACTTATGATAGTCCTCCTTCACCAAGATTGTGGGGGTCACAGGTAAGTTTCTGTCTTTCCCTTCCTCCTTTTCAGATGTATTCACATTCTTGTCAACATGGAAGTTTGCACTCTTTCCCGTCCGAGGGACATACTACATGCAAAGTGCAAACACTTTTTGGTTTCTGTTGGTTTTCCTTTCTCTCTCATGGTGCTGAATTTGATTGCAGACAGTAGGCAGAGTAAATTCAAGCATGGGAGATGATGTTGGCAGAGGATTGACTGCTACTAGGTGTGGACTAGAACTGGGAAGGTTGGTATCCTAGAACACCGAATATATGAAGCAAAATTATATATTTCTTTTCCCAATGAACATGATCATGTGTAAACTTAATCAGCTGATGTATTATGCTACTTTAAATTATTTGCAAGGCCTCTTCCCCTTATACGATAGTTGCTAGTTGTTTTCCATAAGTTTAAAAATCTTTCGGATGATATGATGCTTCCGATTCCTTATCATTTTTCAAGGAATGGATTTCTGTCTGAAAATTCAATTTTTGCAAAGTTGTTTTTGGTTGGCACTTCACCTGCATAATATACTTCTTTTTCATTCTCAAAAAGAAAATCTATCTTTGCATAGTTTGAAATCAGATTCTGGATATCTTTTCATTGTGGTATTTTGGATTTTTGGATCCAAGCTTGCTCGCGGTCAATCAAGTCCTTCACATCTATAACCATACTCTTCTGAATGTGCAAAATCGTTTATGCATGAGTAAGAGTCACTCCTATTTCTAAAATCATTCAAACTTATTTACTTTATAACTTATGGACCTAAATGTGGTGATGATAATGACTAAGGAAGACAATTAAAAATGACTTTAAGACAGTTTAAATGCTATTAACTATTGACTCTTTCCTTTGTCCTTGTAGCGGAAAGAAAACGGCTATTGTGACAAATACAACAGTAGAGATTAGAGTTCCAGGGAATCTTATTGGTTCTGTTTATGGCGAGAATGGTAGGAATCTGGATTGTCTAAGACAGGTATGGTACAAACCTTTTTTGAATTGAAGTTTTAGTTTAACTTGGTCAGAGTTTTCTTGATAAAATTTGGACTGGTTTTAATTGGCTGTATGGTCCAGCCATGGTTTAGCAGAAAAGTAAAATATGGAAAGAGATTTAACTGGCCATCTGCTGATAATTCTGCCAAAGAGAAATAGACATCAACATCAAACAAACTCAATTCCTCAACCTTACACAAAATGGGAAAAGAGGACCCTAGGAGAATACATCACATAAAGCACAAATAAATAGGTTCAGGCCAAAGATAAATAAAACTAAAACTATCTCTATTTTTTTTTTTTTTTTAAAAAAGCTAAAACTATATCTCTAAAAGAAAGCTTTAGACAAATGTAACTGCCATCTGATCAAAATTCTTCCAGTCTTAAAACAAAATTTCATGCAATATCTGCCTCATGACAACGCATTTTATAAGAAACAATTGGTTAAACATTGGTTTTAAAAATTCATATAAAAACCTTGCATATTTGAAGTTTAGCCTGAGTGGTGAAGATCTCATACAACGAGAAAGCTCACCTCCTTGTAATAAAGCCCATAAGTACATTTGGTTCCTTTTCTTTCTTCAGAATAAGTATTCTTTCAATTAAATCACAAGCTACCCTTTTTCCCACCTAAGATCATAGTTGTCTCTGAGGCTTCAAGATTTACTTTTTTATGAGATATCCAATCAGAATAAACTTAAGATTGACCTCAGAATTTTCTTTAATCAGATTTCCGGTGCCAAAGTCATAGTGCATGAACCTCATATAGGAACAAATGATCGGATTATTGTCATATCTGGGACACCTGATGAAACCCAGGCAGCTCAAAGCCTTCTTCAAGCGTTCATCCTCACTTGACCATCTTGATGAAATCATCTTCAACTTAAGACTTAAATTTTCACCGAAGGAGGAACAATTGACCCCTGGGTTGTTTTGCTGCTATTAATTTCTTCAATTGTGTATGCTCATCCTGGATATTTGCTTGTGATATGCTAAGTTGGTGACACCATGTCTAGCCAAAAAAGCAATTGGATTCTATCATTCACAGATATGTTCTGTAGGAACTAGACGGCTTCTGATTGAGAATTTAATGTTTTAAGTTGGTCTCTTCGTTTTTGTTTTCTTAGTCACCATTTTCTCTTCTTTTCTTATATTAGTTCTGGGTATCTTGAGATTTGAAGGAGAGTCCCCGTTTGTTTGTCAAGAGGGATGAAGAAAAAGAAGCCTTATGTTTAGCGCTTAGCACATGACAACTAAATGATCTAGTATCGTTTAAACATTAATTTCAAATGGATGCCAAAACATAAATTCTCAAAAACAGGATCATAGATGAGCATATGAATGTCAGTTGCTCATAGACTCTCAAAGATGCTCAATGAAAACCCATTTCACCTCACCAATCCCACCTTAAGTTAACACTAGACCGGAGAATTACCTAGATAACAATAACCTGTTACTCGACTAATAAGGAATCTTAGGTTTGTTTAGTCTTGAAGACTTTCGTCATCTTTTCTCAAACAAAAAGTCTTCACACTTAACTGGAAACTATGAAGACATCTACTTAACATTCTCTGGAAAGGCTACTACAAAAAATCATCTCCTCTTCCTTAATTAGACCTTGAGAACTATGAGAAGTTGTTATTTCCTCCGTCCTGGGAGTTTCATCTCCTCTTAGACAATTGCAATCTGTGCATTTAAAGGAATGCTTTCTGAGGTAAACTTTCTCAATTTTATTCTGTGATCCTTGAGAGGAACTGGAGATGAGTATGTTTAAATCCAGTTCTGTTCAAAAGAAAAATATAAAAATTGTTTTATTTAGTTTCTCTCTAATTGGTTTATCTTATAGTCTTGTTTCCGTTCACTCAAATTAACTTGGTGGAGAAATAAACCACATTCATCAGGGACCTAAATGACTATTGGCAACCCATGTAAACGTTACTAATGATAAAAAAAATGATCAGTTACCCCTAAAGGGTACACCATAGTGGCACATCTTTAAGGTAAGAATGCCTTTTTCTGTGGGGCGGAGGGTCGGATGAGAGGTCTATAAAATTTAAAATTATCAGTTGGTTTTTGATTTATTAATGTTTATGATGACTTTTATCGC
>NW_019014672.1:59627-92073 GCF_000150535.2 Carica papaya
TCATCCTTTGAGGATCTAAGAGTTTCTGACTAAAACAGGGTGGAATCAATGACTGTCTTAACTTTGCTGGTTATCCATGCTGCTCCTGCCTGCTGCTGGACGGGAAGTGGCAGCAGTTGAATGATATCAATTTTATTTTCTAGAGGAAAAAAGTTTACCATAGACAAAGGTATTATGGTGCCACCTATATATAGAAGAGAAAGCAAAACTACAAAAGAGGATCCACCAAAACATAGAGGTTCCTAAAGATCTTCCTGTTGAGGAGTGGATGAACTTTAAAGAAAGTATTTGAGGTCTGAAATCAATATCTCTAGGTGTAGAAAAATTAGATAAAAGGTTACTGAAACCACCTGTTGGATGCCATCAATCTAACCATTGGATTCTATAAACTTCTCTCCCCGAGACACCATAAAAGAATATAGTTTAGACAAATGTAAAATGGACACCAAATCATGACAAAACTGCTTAAAATTATCCACAATGAGGTTATGTGAATGGGTTGGCGGCCTTTGGTGCTTGTGAATCAATGAATCATACCATACTTTCAATCTCAGAAAAAAAAAATTATCCACAATGAAAATGAGACTGTAGCCACTATCAGAGAAGCCTTAAATTTTTCATATGAGCTTGTTATACAATAGCATACTAGAAGAATTTGACCGAGGACTTCCTACTCTGGAAGTTTCTGGACTGGGGAAAAGGGATTTCGAAGGTTGATCCGGGACAGCATATCATCCTAGAATATTACCCTGTTATCATTTCCAACATCTAAGTGACCGGTAGGCAGTGGTGGCGTATGATTTTTACTTCTTTCTGTGAAGTATTTTTAGCAGTGGTTAATCATCATCAGCAACAATAAACAAGAGGAAGGTCATAATAAGATTTTGGGGTTATGCTTCCCGTAGAAATGAAAATGGAAATCTCGCAAGCCTCATTCATATTATTCACGAGACTAAGACTAGGGATATTATGTTTGAAATGAAGGTAGAAATTTTGCTTACAAATTTACAATTAATTAAATTGAATTAGGAGAGTATAAATTCTACAAAAAGATAAAATATAATATTCCTAATTGAGAATTTTATTTTGAATTAGAGTAATACATTTCAAATTGTCATAAGATGCATTGTTCTAGTTTGTTGCAAAACTCTTTATGCGGTCAAGTTTTATTATATTGAATGGAATGTCATGTTGCAAATGAGTTGTACAAAAATTTTAAAGATTCAAAGAAGATAGGAAATCAACATCATGAATATACCAAGAGAGTAATGGCACACATAAAAATCTATACAAAAAATAATTTACAAAAAAATTACAAACTCTGTGAGGAAGACATCCCCATCAAGTAAATAATTACAATGCGCATCAGGCGCTGTCAGTATATGTAAGAATTTTTGTAAAATACTTTGCGAATTTAGCATTCTCACATATAATTTCTAATAGTGCAATCAAGTAAGCTCTCGAAAAATATGTATACAATGATCTGAATAGGTTTCAACCTTCCAATCTCCAATTTTAATGTTTGCCTTTCGTGCTGGCATATCAGCTACTTAACATAAACAGCTACTAGAATTTTTGTTGCTCAACCTAACAATCTCTGCTTCTGTTAAAATAACTTTCCCTGTTATTATACTAAATGTATAGGGAGTTTAGCAAATCAGATTCAGTTAAATTTGTTTAAAATTTTACACATGATCTAAAGGGAAAGCAAATATGTTATTTGAATGATAAAATTGTCTTTACAAAAAAAATATAAGTGAAATTAAACAGTATCAAATTGGTTTATGAGAAAATTAGAAATGAAATGGAACAATGTATTTGAAATTTTAAATGAAAACTAATGAAATTTAGAATATATATTCCTTTTTTTTTTGAAAAGTTGGAATATATTACTTGAATTCTACTTTTTAGGTGTGAATTTTCAAAGTAAAAAAATTATTGAATTTATCCAAACAACCTAAGGCAGAAACTTGAAAGAAAAAATAGGTAGGAATTCAAATTTTCAAACATCCAATTGATAGACACTATGATCCACCAATGCCTTTGTACTGTCAATATTAACAGATGAAAACTGAGAGTATGGATATACTTGTGAATTGAAATTTAACAGTTAAGAGCATCTAATTTATATAACATAACACTTTTATAAGAAAGTTGATGAGTTCTGAGTACTACCTCTTACCCATGTCTTAAAAAGTGAAAAACAAAACAGGAATTTCTTTATTTTGGCAGAAATTCTTAACCAATTTTTTGCCCAAAGCAAACATAATTAGCATATTGGATGCACAGAATAGAAAGAGAAAAATAGGCTTCATTATATTAATGTCAATAATGATATCCAAAAATTGTTTTTCAAATGAGAGACACACAAAAGGGGAAATTCTTTCATACCTAAGCCGTCTATTTCAGAGCAAGAGGTTTAGAAAATTGTTTTGGATTTATATTTTAATAGTCATATACATTTTTCTATGCAAAATTATGACTAGTTGTTAAAAATGTAAACAAGATTTGAAAAAATTATTGTGAAAAAATGGCATAATTTTAAAAAGTCAAAAAGTTATTTTCAAACTGATATTATGTTTTACTGTCATTTTGTAAGTTCCATTTTTACAACCATATATGTCTCTGTACATAAATTTGGAAAAAAACTAATATGTTCTTAAAGGTTTTTCCCTTGCACCAAACGTCAATTCAATTTTCTTATTGATTTTATTCTCATTCCATGTCTTATTAATTCTATATTAGACTTGGTATGTAAAGATAAAACAGTGTTCATGTTTGAATTATTTTTTTCTTAACCCCAATTTTAAATTATTGGGTGGAGTTTATAGCTTCCACTTATCAAATAGAAACTAAAATTTTCCTTTAAGGAATTGAAGGTGGGAGTGGGGTAGGTGGTACAAACATAAAATGGATATTAAATTCTTTTCAATTTTTATATATTAAGGATAATATAAATATTTTACAGGAAATTATTTAAATAAATGGGAATTAAACTATAAGTAGACCCAAGAGAATCAAAAAGGGAACTTTTACATGTTTGAGCATGCCAATTTTCTTCTGATGAATAAGATTCATAAAGGCTCTGGAAGTTTAATTTCTAAGTACACCTCAACACAAACGAAAGACACTTGCATTTTAACAGGTTTGATGCAGTAGATGGTTAAAATCCATTGAAGTCCATGTGTGTGAATGTGCTGTTGGTTTTTTTTTTTTTTTTTTGGAGTGTATAAGTATCTATGTGATATTACAGGAAAATGCATGCATATATAGGCGTGGGAATTTGCATACATTTTAACTGTGCTGATTTGTATTTATATGCTGAAGTCATATGGAATTGTAATGTTATTTTTTGTCTGCTCTGATTTTTTTATTAACCTATTTGATTTTGTGAGTATTTCATATTTTCATGGACGGGAGTGATGACCAACCATTCTGGAGTCTCAATATTGCAGGGACCTTCTTGGTGAGGTCTTTCTATAATAATTTGGTTAAGTTTGAGACCACTGAGACCAGTTTTCCTTATTTACAAATTTAGGAAGTAATACTTCATCCATAGTTGCCTTCTTTCTGTGGGAGGCAAGCTATAGGTGTGTATTCTTATTATTAATAAACTTATGAGAAAGGGGAAGATTACAGGTGAATGGCTGTATTTTCTTTTAAGAGGGAGACGAAACCACATCTTATTTTGATGTCCGTTTGCGTACATTTTTATGGACCATTACGGACAGTTTACCGAGTGGGGATTAGGTGGGCAATGGCTAGTACTGTTAGGGACAAGATTTGCTCTTGGAAGAGTATTAGCGGCGGGAAGTAACCCGTGGGGGGTCTCGTTCCCCTATCTATATTTTGGACGGTGTAGAAAGAAAGAAACAAGAGACCTATACGGATCGTCCTCTTTATTTTACGGAGAATTTCAGAAATCTTGTTAATATTCTAATTGAGATATAAATATATTTGTACATACAGTGACACTCTCTTGATTTTTTTGGTGATTTGAGTTCCCCATAAATGCTTTTGTAATACTAAATTTCTTTTTGCATATTGGATTCTCTTTGGTGTCTATTCTATGAAAGTAAAGGTTTCTATGGTTCATTTCTTATTAAATTTTTAGTTAATTCTTAATTTTGAACTTTATATTAAATAGAACTCAATTCTTTCCTGAAAATAATCAAGGTGAAGGTGTGGAAATATATCAAGACTTATATTAAAAATTAGAAACTATTTGAAATGGACCCAAAAATGTGTTTAGAATTCACAATAGCCTTGTTATCATAATATTTTCGGAAAAATTACAACAACCGATTTAATTTATTATTACGTGAAAACATAATTATATTTAGTTATAACAAAAATACAAATAATTTTATATACATTTTAAATTTATTTTACAAAAACATAACTAGTAAATAATTTTTACCAAACTCTCTTATCAGAAAACACTCTTCCCGTCCCCTTCTTTTCTTCCTTTCCTGTCTCTCTCCTAAGCTACCATTACTTCAAGAGCTGGAAGTAACAGTAACTGTAGTTATTACGTTTCTACCTTTGCTAAACCAGCCTTGCATCATCGGACCAAATACGATTTTCTACCCCTTTCGAAAATGTTCCATTTACTCCACTCAAGCAGCAGAAGAAAGATGTGAGATACCAAAAGGACATTTATGTATATACATATATGTGTACGTGCGTCCTGAGTAGTTCATTATTTTGTTCAGATTGAATGCTTTCACCGTGTCCTCTGCAAAAGAAATGGCAAATATATTTGCTGTCAAAGTAAGCATCATCAAATAGTTAAGCAAATGTTTTTTTTTTTTTTTTTTGCAATTAGTTTTAAAAAAATTATTCAAGCTTTTATAAATTCATTTTCTCGATGCAAATAGCCCCAATAATTAGTCAAATCCACCACCACTAGTGACAGTGATAGTGATAGTGATCTTTGCACGACTCAGGTAGAAATCATATACCCTAATGAAACAAGGCAAGATGTCTCAAGCAATAAAGACAATGGAGATGCGTAAGTGGAGCATACAACAAATGATCCCTGCACGATTCGTGCGACCTCATGGAAGCAAAAGCTAATGTTTGGATCTACCACAGTTGACTAGGCCTCCTGGATAGAATCGCAATAAGAACATGCAACTTTTCCCCTTACAGCTGACGATGAGGAACACGATCCTTTAAAATGACTTATGTTGATCAATCATTTTGACAGCTAAGGAGAAACTGAGTCTCTAGAAGCCATAGAGTAAAACCCTAATGATTAAACAACTAGGGGAAAAAAACAACTTAAAACGCCTTTGTTTATTCAAGCAATGTAGATTACTTTGGGGATCATCCTGAATGATCTATATTAGGTGCAACTTTTACTTGGCCAAACTTTCCCATGAAGTTAGACTACAACTTCGTACTTACAAGAGAGTCGTGGATTGTTCTTGGTCATTATCTCACAATTAGGTTTTAGTGTCTGAACTTCATCCTCAACGAAGCTATTATAGATAAAATGAGAATCTTAATTTGATTCCTAGAGCTCAACATTGAGTGCTCCAACATTGAGTTTCTGCAGAACAAGCAGGGTGTTCACTTCAAAAGTGTATTCAGGATAGACGTGATAACCTCGCTCATCAAACGCGGTTGCTTCGTATGATATGTATGGAATTGAAAGTCACTAAATCACTTGTGGAATCTATGGGCATGGAGTTGATTTCTTTTGCCTAACAAATTTTTACTTCTTGCATAGGTGTGAACGAGCCATCAATGGTTGTGGCGATGATAACTAACAACGGCAAACATCCTAAGGAGGAGCAAAGTTTCTAGCCTAGGACATTGGTCCAGAGAAGGAAAGGTGGCATCCCAAAGTCTTAGTTCGTGGAGCAAAAGGAGCTAACTAACAAGATCCATGACACAAATAGCCAACAAAGAAATGAAGAAACTTCAAAGAGGTGCACTTAAAGGTAAATAAAAGATGTAAGTTCTTGTCACCAAGATACTGATTCAAGATTCTTGGCACTGGAAATGAAAAGAGAGAATGACGTATAAAATGATGAGTGAAAAGTTAGAGATTCAAATTACCAGAATGTTGTGATCACAAAAATTATATTAGCGTCATCAAATCCTAAAAGCATAAAGTTAGCCTAAATCGACGTCAGTGATCAAATTGATGGAAAATTTCTTAATGAACTCAACAATAAATATTAAGAATGGTATGAATGTAGATTTTGTCAAACTCAAAACCTAGATTGGCTTCAAAAAGAAAAAAGTCAAACCCCCCTCTAGATAATTTTTATTTTTATTTTTTAGATTGTATTAAATTTACGAATTATTTAACCTAAATTTAATATAATTATTTTATTATATTAATATATGTATATTTTAATAAAAGAAAAAAATATATTTATTAATATATATAGGACAAAATACATGCAGTAGACGACATATGGCCACTGGCAAGAGAGAATCAACTAGTTCTCGATAAATTGCTCGTAAATCTCCCCCTTACTTCAGTTCAAGCTTAACATAGATGACTAACCTAGTGATGATTCAGGCTGTGCATTTGGTGGTTTGATGAGAGATGGTTAGGGTACTTGGCAAGTTGGTTCCATGTGCAAAGTAGGTACTAGTGACCCATTGACGGTTGAGGTTCAAGGAGCCTTGGAGGGCCTTAAAGCTAGTCCATCACATTGGCATTTAAGAAGCTCTTATAGAGGTAGACTCTCTTAACGTCAAGCACTTATTCCAAAAATGTCATAATTAGGTCACTCTAACCACGGAAGTGAATGCCTGAATTAGGGATCTTCTCAAATTCTTAAGAATTTCTATACTCACTTATATTTAGATTATTGAAGTCAGCTGACATAATAATAATTCTTTTTTTTGTTTTCCTTTATATTAAAAAAAATAATTAAATCTTTTCAATTGAAACTGTAATTTCTAAATAAAAGTAACAATTTTTTTTAGGAAAGGACAAAACCCCAATAAAATTATGTTTTTTTTTAAGGATATTAGCGTAAAATTTTGGCCAGTAAATTGTTTGGGAATGATTCTGAAATGTTCTTGTCTAATCTTGGCTAGCTTTAAAATCCTTTGATTCATATTGGTGAAATCATCTTGTCCCCACTATCACTAATCATAGAAGGAAAAAGCATGAAAAGAAGGAATAGAAACACACAAACTGACTTCAAAAAGAAAGGATGAAAAATTCATGTGAAATCCAATATGAACAAAAGCATCTGACATGGAAACCCAGTAAAATTCGTAAGTACAGGCTTTAAAAATTTTTAAGTTGAATTTGCTGAATGATCTCCCTAACTAATAAATAAATGCATATAGATAAATATGAACCAAGCTTGGGGGGTCTCACTGAGGCATAACCAAACATATGGTCTTGACCGCTGTCACCAATCTGTTTTGGTGCTTGGTAAAATGGACGTCGATGCCCTTGATAATGTGTGAAGATGATAGTATTGGGAAAAAAAAAAAAAAAAAATGGAAGGTTCGGGGAAAAAATAGAAGATTTTTAATTTTAACGGACTTCCGTTGACAGTGAACTTGAACTCAGCCATGTTTTTGTGTTGTTCTATAATTTCAACATAGAGTATTGCTATGGTAGAATAGGCCAAACTTTACTAGTAACATTTTACTCAATATTTTCAAGAGATTGTCAAATTTTAAAATTGAAATTGCTGGATCACTCTTTAGCCTCACCCAGAAATAAGAAAATAAATTATGCAGCTAATCTGGACCACACTTGCAATTTGAAATTTCATGTGAAAGTTTGCCTGCAGGATGATTCAGATCAGTTGGTACCAATTGTAAATTGATTCTGATTATGCCAACCCTCGAACTTGTTCCACCAGTAACCAGAGGATAAAGATCTGAAAAGTAGGATTTAGTTGTTAAATTGGCAGTAATGAGTAATTAACATAAATAAAATAGAAGCGCGTTCTCTTGAACATTATTTACCTAGGTGCTTGCTCCTGCTGCTTTTCCTGTCAACTCTGGTGTTGGCTTGAGGGTGATCTCCACATTGTCATGGACTCCTTGTAACAGCAGCTCACCATCATATGTAATCACTTTTCGTTTCTTTGCTGCTCTTAGGGTGCCTAGAAGTGCTTCAAAAATGTTTTCGCAGTTGTTGAATAGCACACCAAATGTAACCTTCAAAAAGAGGAGAAATCTGATATTACATTTGAGAAGTTAATATAGCATAGTATTTTGCTGCTCATAACGCAACACAAAATAAAGGTCAAGGTTAAATCATAGTTAAAACCCCAATTCATTGATGAATCAAAGGAAAAAAATGGAATCCAGTTCACAGATAATCGAGCACTTTTCTATCCAATTCGATTCAATTCATCCAACCCGAGGCTTCAAAATAACAGTACAATCTAGACACGGCAAAAGGTTGGGGTAATCCAGTTGTCCTTCCCATTTTAAATGGAGAGAATAAATTGAACAAAACCATTAGTAGGAGGCAGAGATAGGTGAGGAGTGGGGAATGGTCTCTCACCCTATACCCATTCCATTTCTATATGTAAGTCATATGCATAATGTAAATACTATTCAAATTAACTCTCCATACAAGCTGAAGTATCAGAGTTGCTATCTATGGAAGATATATTAGCCCGTACTTTTCATGCTTCTGTAAATAGATCAAAATGAGTACCCATGTCTGAAAGGCAGAGTCAAATTTATTTCAAGTATCTCAATGGAAGTTCAGCCGAATATGGGAAAACATTTACATTTTTCAGGGGCGGGAGGTTGGGGTTTGGAGTTTACAAACAGAAAAATTGGTGTCAATGAATCAATATATAACATGAGAAATTCCAGATTTGCACCTCTATAGTGACAATCAAGAGACAAATGGTGTAGTATTTGCATGTTTTTAATACCTTTATCAGTCCATTTCTATTGACTGAAACAGGATGTGAGGGCTTCCATAGAGATTCAACAATGGAGGTCATGACTAGAGGATATTCTTAGGAAGCCAGTATGTATCAAGCAGTTCCTTCTAAAATGATAGCAAGTGTGCAGGTTTGAGTTGGGGCTAAATACAGATGGTCTCCTATGATATTTTAAGCAAAAAAGAAGAACAATGTGGTGGAATATCAAAAGAGATAACCCTTTTTTCTTTTGTCTTGGCAATCAAAAGATCAACATTCATAAAGGACAGGGGATGGTTATATAGATAGCAGGAGAACAAATCAAAAAGAAAGATTTTTGTTGGAGAATCAAACATTGGGAAAAGCAAAGTCTAAAGGCTAAATTACAAAGTGAGACTGGTTTGTATTTCAATTGAGTTAAAAAAGAGTCCTCATAAGTCAACAGTTAATTTAACCATTTAACCAGAAACTTTAACCAATTCCTTCACATTCAAAGTAATATCATGAAATAATAAGACACCATTTTCAAAATTTTCTCTCATCTTCAAGTTTCGTTTGGTATTTAGAGAGAGCCATGGAATAGAGCAAATCCTGATAAAATGGAATGAAATTTATCTAAAATACTTTGTACTGCTTGGAACATATAAACTGGAATGGAAGAAAATATATGCAATGAAATGCGACAAAAGCACAAAAAATTTTATACCGTTGGGAAGAATTAGCAATAAAAGGAAGAATGGAAATATATTATTTCATTTGAATTGGAGATAGAAAAGAGGAGAATGAAAATCATTTTTGCCAATAAGAGGATAAGACTCATAGAGAAAATGACAGAAAGGTAATAGCAAAACTTTTGATTTATTTTAGTATAAAGATACCAAATTATTCTCAAAATGACGTTAACTCTTCTCCTTTACGCATTCTTCCGGAAAGTGGTACGAAAATTTTTTTTGACCTTGTGCGAAAAAAGGGATGAAATGTTCTCATCGTTCTCTCTTCTGTCATTAATAAAAAATTTCTACAGAAAAGAAAATATTTTCTTCGTTTTCTTTTCCCATTAAACAAATCTCTTTCCAGACAAAGGACCATCACTCTCTCTACGTGACTTAGGGAATCCATTAATAATAGAAATGATATTACCATTTCTATTTGAACCAGTACTAATCTTACTAAAGCAGAGAACTCCGCGGCACTAGTTCAGATCTGCAAAAACCATTTGTTTGAGAACAGATCCTCATGATAAATTTGAAACAGATCGATCTAAAGCCAAACCAAGAAGCTAGTGGCGACAATCAATTTAACCCTTTTCTCCTCTACTGACCTACAATTTCACAGTTCTAACCATCTTCATCAATAAAAAATCAAACCTCATCCTAAATTCGTCACCGTCGACATATAAAATCACCATAAATCCACCATTAACACGTTCCAGTAAACTCGAAAACAAGATCTATCTACATCTACCATCGACTCAGATCCTATGTCGTTCATGTCGTTCCATCCATGGATAAATATATGCATTCTATAGTGGAGAGAGAGGAAGCTGAGATATGATACCTTGTAGGAACCATCGGGCTGAATCTTGCCGAGTCTTTGGATTTCTTCCTTGAGTCGGTGGACCTCTTCTTCAACGTTCATGGTTTTCCAAATTTTCTTTTCCTCCCTGTGAATCTTATCGTGTACCCTGATTGATGTATGGCCTTTTATTATTAGCCGAAGGGGACAACTACAAGATATTTGGCATGAGATCTTATATTATTATATAATTAAACTACAGCTAATTGCCAGTTTAACATTAATCAACTTTGATTAAATCTGATTACGTTTTTTAGTTAAAAAAAAAACACATGGCATGATAATTATATATATATTTTAAATTAAAGTAATTATAATGAATTAAAAATTTTGATTTATTGAGTTGCTAATTATAATTATAATTTGGGATAATGAACTAAAATTACAAATTGGGCTATAGTTACTTAATTTAGTATTTTTACTTATTTTAATTGATTGATTAATTTTTTATTTGTTTTAATTATTTTATTTACTTGTAAATATTTTAAGCATTGAAATTTTGAAGTAGTTGTTGAATTAAACCCCAATTAATTCAACAACTACTTCAAAATTTTAATTAATAATAAAAATCTTTTAAAACTTAATTAAAAGATTTTTATTATTAATTAAAATAAAATATAATGTAAAATAATATTTATATATAATCTACTTAATAATTAGTATAAAATAATATTATAAAAAAAATATAGTAAGGCATTACAGGGTGGATGCATAATCTAACTACACGTTTAAAAAAAAATAAAAAAAAAAGTTTCAAACACACTGGTCAGCCAATCATCTTCCTCCACGTGCCCTGTTCTCCCGCCACTCCACTGCTGGTTGCTAAATGCATTTCCCTCCTTTTCTCTCTCTATTTCCAGCTTTAACATTTCCTCTCTGTCTTCTAACTGCTGATGTAGTTCTCCTTCTATCTCCTACAGGTAAAATATGTTTTCCAATCTCAGATCTGCCTCTATCTTTTCCGTTTCGATTCCACTTTATGTCTGTTTCCTTGGAAAATTTTGGATTCTCAACTCAAAACCCGATGTCCTTGGATCTTCCTATCGGCGTTTGAGTTCTTCACTATCGGGTACATGGTGTTGATCTGAGGATGATTTTTTTGTTCTAGTACTGATGGAAGAACTTTATGTTGTTGGAACAATCAGTCTTGGTTCCGAGGGATTCGATTGGGCAAGTGGAAATTGTCATCCCCGACGTTTCTCTTCAGCGGAGTCAGTGAGCTAAGTTTCTTGTCCTCTTTTTTCTATTTTACCTTTTTTTATCGAATTTACCATGCTGGATATATATGGATTTTATGGAAGCTGATATCGTATTTCCATGTACTTAGATGATAAATTTTTAGGAGATATATACTCATGATCTTTGTACACTGGATACTGCAAATGCTACTGGTTCAGTCTCCAATTTTGAATTTTCTTTCTTATAATTATATTATTTAACAAAAAGAAGGAGTGCGTTCAAGACAGCATTCTTAAGTTAATGCTGATACTGGACAGAAGTATTTCTTTATGTTTCTATATAATCAAGCCAAACGTACTTTCGTCTGTTCTTTTTAAAATAATTTGGGGGAAGGGGAGGGAGAAGAAGAAATGTCGGAGGAGATCAGAGCGTTAATTTTTCAGTGAAAAATGGTAAGTTAGAAAAATAAAAACATAAAGATAAGAAATAAGGAAATCTATGGGCGGAAATTAAAACCCGTAAATTATATAAAATAAATTAGAATTTTAATTAATTACAGATAAAAAAATAGAAAGTTACGACGCAATTCTACCAACGGTCAGTTTTTCCGCTCCCCTCGTAACCCACCCCATATGAGAGGAAACCAGAGAAAGATCAGGAGCGGATCTTCCCTAAATTTTTAATTTTAGATTTGTAATTAAAACTCCAATTCGGAAAAGGAAACAAGGTTGTAATTACAACTTCAGAATCGGAAAAGAAAAAAAAATCGAAACAATATATAGTTACATTTACTACACCTGAACGCAATTAACAATCTCTCTCTCTCTCTCTCTCTGCTCTTCTTCCTCTATCTAGGCTTTCTGTTTCCTTTTTTCTTTCTCTGCTTCCATTCTTTATTCTGTGAAGAAACATGGAGTTGAGGACACTGAATGTTGACGGAACTGGGTTGCTGCAATAACTGATGATCGTGAAACTTCACAGTCAGACTTCGAGTAACCTATATTTATGAGTGGGTATTCCGTCATCTTGAAGGTGGGGAAACCGTCTTGAGTCGACAAAAAATCGTTGCACCTGCCCATACAGTCTTCTACCTCCCAGTAGACCTGCTCTCGCAATCCACAGCCCACCACCGCATTCTCATCCAACTCACTAGTTTCGGTATCGCTCGTGAGTTAGCTGAGCAAATCGCTACCCAAATGCTCTCTCATTTCCGAGGGATATCCGTTGCCCGCTCCTCCAACCACTTCTTATTTCACGCACGGACTGTCTGGACTGAAGTTATTTTTGACGAAAGAGTCACGGGACAGAGAATCCGTGATTTTGAGGATGTGCTCACTTATGATAGGTGCAATCTAGGCCAGGCCGAGTTTGATTTTGGTGGTGGCAACCGGGATAGTTCTGCAAATAATGGGGTATCGACCTCCCTCCTTGAAAAACTGAGATCAGAACGGAGCGTTGATCGTACCGACACTTGTGATGCCATTGATGACGCCTGCGCTGTATGTCTCGAAGATTTCTTGTCAGCCAAGGAGCTGATTGACATGCCGTGTCGCCACATCTTTCACGAGTCATGCATCTTTAGTTGGTTGAAGATGAAAAACTCTGTCCAATCCGCCGTAAAAGGGTCGATATCTGAGTGTTTATTCATTTGCAGAAATATTGTAACGAGTTAGTAAATTGTCAGAAGATTTGGGTTGAACAAATATGAAAGATTTGGTTTTTTTGTGTTTTATGAGTTAGTAACTACTCAATATTGGTTGTAAACTTGAATTGTACTTGGTACTTGAGAGATTTTAAAAAAAAATCTTATTTGTACAGAGTTTGCAGCCTAAAGACCATATACCACAAAGGAAAAGATTTGTCCTTTGCTGGAATGACTTCTGTTTTTTGTATCAGAAATTAAAATACACAATTAACTCTTTTTTAGTGTCAGTATCATATTGCATCGATTTCTTCACTTGTAATTTCTGCAATTAATAAATTGATTACTCTTTATATTTCTTATTTATGGTAGTAATTAAATATTATTTAACTTATTAGACATTTGCTTGGTTTTGTTTTAGGGAAAAAGAATCTTTTAAGGAGCAGGCTGCAACTAGCAATGAGATTCAAATACCAATTTTGGAGTATTATGAATGTCTTGAAATCAAACTTTAGCCTTTAGAGCAACTCTTCTCCACACACCAATTAACACAAGCTATTAATGCAAGAGGGTACAATGACTACTAATATTTAAAATCTCATTATTAATATTTAAAAAAATCTTAATGTTATCAGTATTAATATTACCTTAATGTTATCGAGAGTCAAACTAGTAAGCTCACTGTGGCATTTGAGGGCGAGGTCTCGTCTTCCCTGCCGTTACACCTCAAAAAGTGAGAGTACTAGACAAGGCTTGTTTTTTGAAATTTTTTTTTTTTGTTTTTCTCTGCTTGCAGAGAACATGTAGTAACAAGAGAAGGGAAATGTTTTTCTAGTATCGTTTCTCTGCTAGGATGAGTTGTTTTGGATAGGAGATTTTTCAGAACTTGTGTTGGCCAACTGCACCCTCTCCCTCCTGGCCCCAAAAATAGAAGGAATGTTGAAATTTTAGGTCAAATTTTATTGGCAGTCTCAAAATGTTTTGCTACTATTGCGGACTAATGTTTGAAGTAAAGTATGGAGAATAATTTTGATTCCTAGTTTGGTTAGTTGGTTTGATCTAAAATGAGAACTAAGTTAAAGCAAGTGTGTCTGTCCGGCTTGCCGCTAAGCATTGAATTTGGGGCATGTTGATAGGACGACTTTGTCTATTTTTTCCCTTTGTTATGTGAAACAAGGCAGAGAAAGGGAACTCAAAATTGAATGTGAGCAAAAAGAGTATTTTGAAGGGGAATAAAAGAGCTGATAATATCTATTTTTTTCTTTTTGTCTATTGTTTTTGGGCAGTCTGAAAGGAGAGGAGCAAAAGAACTTTCGAAGGGGTTGACGATGTTTAACGATTTTGACTTGATTAGGAATATATGGTTCCAGACCATTGAATGTTTAGTATTGGGTCATCCTCTTTTCTTTATAGAGGATTTAGGAGACATCATCAATATTTTGCTGAATATGTAAATAATTTATTTACAGGTAGTCACCCCCCCGGTTATTTATGATATTATTCACACTCAGTATTTTTTAAAAAAGAAAGGACGTGAGCAAGCTGGAATGCACTCACAATTAGTTCTAGATCATGAAAATTCTTCTTCTTAATTTCTTTTTCCAAATTTCTTTCTTTTTCTTTGAGGAACCAAAGATGGCTTAGGCAGATTCCCTACTCAGTTGGATAACAATTTTGATAAGCTCTTTGTGGTTTTCTTATCATTTTAGAATCGTAAAAGGTCTTTATATTTGTGCTTTTTGTTGTTGGAGCTTTGACATGGTGCTGAGAACTGTCCCCCACTTTGGATCTAGAGAATTGATGTCCAAGGGTTGGCCGTCCCTTCAAAGATCCTCCGGAAAAAGGAACAGTCCCTCGCTTCGTACCTGGTAAGAATCTTATAGATGTTAAGGAAATTTGGAATGAACTTCCGTAAACTTTTATGATTGGTGAATCGTTTTTTTTTTCAGATAAAAGTAAGAAAATGTATTAAAAAGTAGTTCTAAGGGACTACTGCTCATTTACAATAAATTTACATATCAGCTAGTATATCGACCACATCGACCACAGGTTCATGTCATCAAAAGATAACGAGACTGTGTCCCAAAAATATGGATCCAAAACAGTATAATCATCTATTTTTGATATTTATAAAAGGATCTTCATTGCCTTCAAAAAATCTATTGTTTCTTTCTTCCAAATAACTCAAAAAATAGTCAAAGGAATTAGTCGGGTAACATAATTGTTAGAAACTAAAACCTCTCAGGCCATAATCTCATTATAAACAGAGCTGGACATAACCCAATTTATACCAATCAAACTATAAACCATGTGCCACAAATTAGCAGTAAAAGGACACCAAAGAAGAATATGATTGCAGCTCTCAGCATCATTATCACAAAGGAAGCATCTGTTGACCAAAATTTTCCCAGTTTTTATTACATTATCCAATATCAGGATCTTCTCCTTAACACCTTTCCAAGCAAAAATGCAATCCTTGGGGGGAGCACTATGTTTCCAAATGGTTTTGTCGGGGAAATATGTAGGAGGAGTAGAGTTAGACCGGTCAATGCTAAATGTAAGCAGATTGAAGAAAGACCGAGTGGAAAATTTGCCAATTTTCTGCGGTTTCAAGATTAGGGAGTCCGGTCTGTTAACAATTTGAATCCTAGACATCAGCTGTAAGAACTGTCCAAATTCATCCATCTCCCAGTCATTTAAGTTGCGGTTGACAGCAATATTACAAAAGCCCAATTCATCGAAGCCCTCACTAACCAGAAGGTTTTTTCGTTGTGTAATGGAGTAAATATATGGGAAGACAGATTTAAGGCTGTTTTCAGTGCACTAAGTGTCATTCCAGAAATTCACCCTTTCACCATTACCAACATTCCAGTAATTGTTCATCATCACCTCGTTGTAGGTTGCAAGGATCCCCTTCCAAGCACTTGTGCCATGAGTTCTGGTGGGGAAGATAAATCTGTCATTACCATCATATTTCATCCATTTTATGTCCACGATAATCTCCATAGGCTGTTGATTTCATTAAAGTATCTCCAAATCCATTTGTCGTGGAAGGCCCCGTTGATATTTGTGATAGACCTTATGATTGGTGGATTTTGTGGTCACAACATCCTAACCATTCCATTAACTACTGTGAAGGTTACTCTATGCCACAAAGAATTAGGTTCCTGCGAAAAAACATCTTAACCACATAACTAATAATGACAAGTTCCTAGATTTAAAATTCCCAATACCCAATCCTCCAAAAGAACTAGTTTTTTTGGGTCAAACCTAGGATTCCTTGCTGATGCTAAGGAACTTCAAGATTAGCTGTGAGCACCAGCAAAATATTATGCCTCCTTGTGTGGCACATGACCTAAGTCAAAGCAACCCATGGGTATCTTGGGGGAGAAATCGCATTAGTTACGGAGTGCACATACGCACAGATCCTCGTTGAGTAATTAGTTTGTATGGAGGTATTATATATGTTACAATGCATATGGTAGCCTTTGTAAAGTTCTACTTACAATAATTTCCTGGTTAGTGAAACTACTGAAACAGTTGAAATCTGCAATGAGAAAGTTGCTGAAGTAACATGTGCAATGATAAAATATAGTTCTTAAAGTGGGCTATAACAAGGAAATTTGTATAGAGTGACAGAAAAATTTATAGCTTAAGGGTATGGCTGGGTGTTTTTTGTTTTGTGAAAAAAGAGTATTATAAAGAAGATACAAGGGGTTCTTCCATGTACGAAGAGGGTGTGAACAGTCTAAGTTACAATTCAGAAGGTCTACTAGGCCTAAGAAGCCCTCATCTCTGAATAAATACTGACCAGAAACCTAAAAGAATAAGTTTCTTAGCCAAAAATCTGGAACTTCTTTGGGAGGAGGAACACACTATTTCAAAGGCTTTCATGTTTCTCTCTCTCCAAAGAATCAAGAAAATAGAAAGTTGATTGAGAGCCAAATTCTTCCTCTGCTGTTCAGAGCAGCTTCGCTGTACCAAGCCCAAATTTTTCCCTGAAAAGAGGCAAACAACACCCAGAACAATCCCAAAAACTTGATTGCTACTTCCCACAGCCTTCTAGACCAAACATGCCAGGGTTGAGATGGCAGGGAGACTCTGCTGCATATTTGCAGCACTCGCATTCATAGCCTGAAAAAGCTCCACTTTTTATATTGTTACCAATGGTTAGAATATGCTGCCGTGTGGCTTTCCACTTAAAACAGCCACTCTAAAACAGTCGCTTAATATTGGTTGCTATTTCCCACAGCCTTCTAGACCAAGCATGCCAAGGTTGAGATGGCAGGGAGACTCTGCTGCATTTTTGCAGCAGTAGCATGCATAGGCCAAAAAGCTCCACTTTTTATATTGCTATCAATGGTTAGAATATGCTGCCCTGTGACTTTCCACTTAAAATAGCTACTCTAGAAGGTGGATGAGTCTCTAGGATAGCTTTCCTTTGGAAGCTATCGATGCTGACGGCCCTGAACTTCCTCATATGCTCCTTGTACCAGCTTCTGACCTTAGAGACTCCTTTCTTGGACATTTTCCAAACAGCTTGTCTACGATTTCAGGCCTGATGGCAGCCCTAAAGAGAAGTAAAAAGCCAGCATTATTGCCTCATCTCCTCCTCTCGACCTTTGATGTCGCGAACAGAACATACATCCCAAAAGACTAGACAAAACTTGGTATTAGATGTTCAAAGGTTCATTACTGCACGTTTATCCTGCCAGAATTTCAAGGTTTTGATAGAGGGAGGAAAAATCTAGACCTAGTATTTGTATTCTAGAGATGAATCATGCTTGAGATCAACGTTAATGGGGCTCTTTTAAAGCTTGTTCTGGTTCCAAATGATTAAGCCAAGTTTATGTGTCAGTGTAGTGTAGATTTTAAATTGCTGTTACATATTTTAACCTTGCTAATATATATATATATATATATATATATATATATATGTATTTATTTCTTTTTATGGTTAAAGATTGAACTTTGCTGTGAGCATCATCAGTTTTTACATCTCTTCCAGTATATGATGTTTTTCCATTAATGCAAATGTTTTGGATTTTTAGTTCACATGCTGCCTTGGATGATAAAATGAGAGATGAGAGATCTGTTCGTTTCAAGAGTTGTTTGATGGTATGATTTGATATTGAAAAGCTGAATTAGGAGAATTTTGAAACCTTCCGTTAAGAATTATGTTCCCACTGTGGCCAAGTTATGTAAATAACTCACACATAATGGATTTTGGCAGAAATGACATTTAATTTTTTTTTTTTTTAAAGTGCACTGCTTTTAAAACATGGATAGATATCCTTGCTGCATGTTGAGGCGAGTCAATAAATTCGAATAATTTTTGTTGCTTTTTGCTTGACTAAGGAGACGTACAATTTTTTAAACTGGAGAGACCATTTGTATGTTGCCCTTGTAAAGCGTGCCACTTGGCTTTGTATGTGTGTTGATATACTGGAATGTGTATGACAGGGGCAAGCTGTGCTATTACTTTTGGGAGGGGGTGATACACCTAGTAGTGTACCTATCACCGAGTTTTCTGCTACAACAGAACGGTCAGGGTATTTCCTGTTAAAGTACCCTTTTGATCTGCAGACACATATGTTTTGATATCTTAGATAATTAATATTTTTCTTACAATAGACAAGGTTGCAGGTGAGGCTTCACAAGACTTTCTAAAAGAATTGCCTCATTGGTGAAGTTTCGTGAAAAGCGGAAAGAAAAGTGTTCCGAGAAGAAAATTCGATACAGACGCCGGAAAGAAGTTGCACAGAGGTAAGATGCCTGATAATTGGATAGCTTACGCTTTGGAATGAAGGAATGAATATAAGTGTCTTGACATATTAAAGCTTTTGGGAATATAAAAGTTCAGTGCGCTCAACATACTTCCTAACTTCCAGTTTTGCAGTGTATTGTTTCTCTTTCTCTCTAATAAATCTTCTTCTTTTATCTAAAAAAACATGTTTCTTAGAGTTTATTATTTTGTACTAAAACAGAAGAGACCATCATACATGGAATAAGGGGGGAAAATAGAGAAAACACAATGCTCTTGACTCCCTTTACCGAAAAGGGGAAAGGATGAGGGGGATGGAGTTGAACAAAGAGTGCGGAAAATAACTGATGATGAAAAGTCTGGGCTTTGCTATTTGTAATAAGCTCTCTGTTCATTTAATAATATTTGTATCCTAGAATGCACCGAAAGAATGGACAGTTTGCATCATTGGTGGAGTGTCATGATATTGCTGCTGGAAACTGGGATCCAAATGTCGGGACCCCTCCTGAATCTTTGAGTTTTCTTTGTTTGCTTTTTTCTGTAAAAAGTCAAGTATAAATTTTTTGTATACGAGTGAGTGGTGCTTTCTTGATTGACTATACGTGTTCGCGTCTGTGTATTTTATAGTGGAGAGAGAGGGAGGGGAGATCTGATACCTTCCTTGTAAGAACCATCAGGCTGAATTTTGCCGAGCCTTTGGATTTCTTCCTTGAGTGAGTCGGTGGACCTCTTGGTCAACGTTCATGGTTTTCTAAATTTTCTTTTCCTCTCTCTGAATTCTTGTCGTCTATCCTGATCAATGTAGGGATAATAATGTTACTAATTCAGTATTTTTACTTATTTATTTTGAGAGTTATAATGAGTTATGGTAGAGTATTGATGAAATCTTTCTATGATTAAGAAAGCAAATGAAAGTAAATATAAGAATTGTAAACTATTGTTAAATTGGAGGGTGAATTCACACAAAAACCCGAGTTCGAAACACTTGGATATGAGTTCGAACAAAGAACAATATAAATAAATATTACGAATTAAAAAAAAAAATTGTACATTACACCAGTTAGTAAATTGATAAATGATGGTGAGAAACTAAAAACCTGAAAGTCCTCAAGCTGCTTTTTGAACTCCAAAAAAGCTAATCATCAAGGATAACTCTTCGGCCTTAGAAATCTAAGCATGAGGAAATACTTCAGTGGCTAACTTGTACTCAAAACAATAGATTCCTTATTCACATGTCATCACAGTTCGAGCTACTCAAGAAGACTCAGTATCTTGTTTTAAATGTAGAACTTACAGATCTTCAAACAAAAAATCAAAGCACACTATCTCAACTCATAACCAATTATGAACTTGAAATTTTCTTTATAATTCTCAAAACTTTTAAAACGTTAAAAGAAAAAATATAAAGTATTTAAACTATTAATAGATTATATAAAAGAAAATGAACAATGAACTTATTTCTAAATTTTAGTAACTTAATATCAAAGAGAGGGCAAAAACAAAATTTTCAGATTTTTTTTTTTTTGCTAAAAAAAATCATATTCATCGCATAACAAAGTTTCAAATTATATTAGAGTTACTTTCTCCAAAATTCTTGCTTCTGTAATAAGTTTTAATTTCTTTCTTAAAAGCTCTTTCCACAAGCTTCATCACAGGATACAAAAAGTAGCTACGAAGATATATGATATATAAGAATTTGGTTATATTGTGCAATGAGAAGATCAGTATGTAATATCAATGAATAAGCTGCCATGAAAATGTAATAATAGTATATCAATAAGTAGAAGATTTCATATTTACTTCACAGCAATCAAGCATGTTATTTACCCGTAATAACAATTTCAATAATTTTAGCAGTTAACATGTAACATCCTAAATTAGCTTTTTTTTTTTTATAATGTAGGATTTTATTATAAATATAATAAAATAATTTTTCAATTTTCTTCATGTATTTATAGTAAAAATTGAAATAAAATTGATGAAGGAATAAATTAAAAATAAATTTAGAAAAAATTGGTGAAAATTTGGGTTCTGAAGGTATTTGTGATAGAAAAATCAGAAATCAGGTCAAAATATAATTGAGAGAAGTTTTGCCACGTCAGGTGCTCGATCAGCAGACTCGATGAATCAGGACGCACCGTGTGGCAGCAGACGCTGACGCGGTGCCACGCAGGAAGCCACACGGTCAATTCGCGTGCCTGCAATCAAACGACTCAGATTCGTTCCTGCATGCACGGACGGCCCAGATGTGTACCCCCAAATGCGATCGGATGGTGCAGATTAGATCGCGATGGACGACCTAGATTGGATCGCGATAAACGGTCCAAATTTACTTTCTATTTAATCGCAATCAGACAGTTCAGATTAAACGTGATGGACGGCCCATATCAAAAGCGGACAAATATAAATAACCCTCATTCGCACCAAACCCTAACTTTAGTCGCCAGACCCCCTCGCTGGAAAAGAAGACCCGACCGCTGGGGAGGAGACCGTCGTCATTCTGCTGCCGCATCGGAACCTTTTTCGACTGCCAAAAAAGGTAAAAAAAATTTATTTTGCTCGAAATTCAATTCTAAACACACCCATAACCAAATCAGAGCAAAAGAACCGACCAATTGGTCGAAAAACGCAGACGAAGCCCGGAGGTACTGCCGCGAAGAATTTCACAAAACGCCTCCAATGAGGCACTTCTCGATTCCCGTTCTATGTAATTGTTTTCCCGTTGTGATCATCGTCTTTCTCTACAGGTTGACTGAAGCAAAACATCCAACCACAACGGGAGCCGTCGCACCGGAGAGCCCCGCCGCCAGTGAGTTTCAGTTTTTTATATTTTTGGGCTAACCGAGACCCTTTAACGTGTTTTCTCGCAGTGATGAATGCCAAATCAACTAAAAACGGTCAAAAAAGCTGACCCGAGGTGGGTCATCACCGGAACACAGCAGAGTCGCTGTGCAAGAATTTCAAAATTAGTCAAATGGGTACTGGAACTGATTTTGAGTTTGTTTGGGGCATTTGTAAGTACTATTAGCGCGTTTTAATCCCTGAAAAAAAATTCAGGAAACTCGAGAATTGCCAATAGGCACAGTCGAACAGTTTAGCTTTTCGGACATCAAATCGAATAAGGATCCCTCACTCTATTCCCTATCATAGAACTGAAGTCTAAATAAATAATAATACGATATTTTGTTTGAATTTAGAAAATGTGCATAATTAATTACAGATTGCTAATGGAGTTAGAACTGAAAATTCTCTACTGTTGTTTTGTTGATTGTTCTACAGTTTAAATGTATGATAGTACCTCATTAATTGATTTTATGGCTTTGAATGCATGTATAGTTTATTCTATGTGTTTACTGTTGTATTGGAAAAAAATGAAGATTAAACAGTAAAAATTGTGTGATGAATGAATAAATGAAACGACAGTCTTACTGGATATTCTGATATATGGTAAACAGACCGAGTACATAGGAAACCCTACCATGAATGTTGTCTTATATCGAACGGGGTATGAAGACTTGATAATTTGGTGCTCATACCGGACGGGGTATGAAGACTTGATAATTTGGTGCTCATACCGGACGGGGTATGAAGACTTGATAATTTGGTGCTCATACCGGACGGGGTATGAGGACGATTCACTTCACCCTCATACCGGACGGAATATCGAGATTTAGTAAATTGACACTCATACCGGACGGGGTGTGGGGACGGCCAGCAATTAAGAATGTTAAATGAAAGGGTTCACGTATACTAGGAATATCCCTATGAACCCCCATGGATACCAGCAGATTGGTAAAAAGAGCGATAGTTATTGTAGATTTATTGATGATGGATATAGATTTATAATGTGTGTTATGATTGCTGATTATACATAAAATTATGATATGTATAATATTATTGTTTGTATAGATTATTTTTATGAATCTCACTATGGTAAGTGAACGGTAATGGTTTTATTATTGATAAATGAATTTATTTAAATTAAATGCTCCATTAGTTGTTTTGATTTTATATCAATCTTTACTTATTTGTCGGTGATATAGTGTGATATCCTTACTAAACTAGTGTAGCTCATCCCTTATTTAACCATTTCAGATCAAGATGACCAAGTTTCAAAACCCGAACCGCAAAAAGATTGCGAGTAAATGCTAGTTTTCTTTATTTTTCATTTATTTCCCTATTTATTGTATTGTTTTTTTCTTAAACTAAATTCCGCAGCTCCATTTAGTTCTTTAAGTTATCATATAGGATATGTAAACTTTGAACATTTATTTCGCTTTCGCACTTAAGTTATAATTTATTTTCTTTAGATATTTTCGAAGTCGTTACATAACATAAGTTGAGTAAATTTTCTTTGGTTTTGTCTTTTCATCAATTGAAAAATTTAAAAGAAAATATACTGGTCATATTTAGTATTCTCTTTGTTTCTACTTTTCCAAATAGTAATACAAAAGCAATTCCCTATATTAATATAAACAAATTTTAAATAAATATGACTATCACAAATAACGAAATTTCATTCTTAACTCCTTGTTCTTTGAAACTGATATGATCTAAATGTATAACTAAATGTTGTCAAAAACATATTATCACCATGCAAACAAATATCCAATGCAAGTTTAATTTTGTTCCTCAAGTCCAGCATTATTTTTAGTCTCCTACTACTCAAGATTTACAAATATTCTTTTTCCTAAATGTAAGATGTCAAATTCTCTACTTGTGTAGCTTTCCTTGTCTATGCCTCTTTGTGTCATGCCGCATGAAAATGCAATAATCGATACACCTCACTCATTTCGACCATTTTTAAGTTCCTATCAAATATATTCCAATTTTTTACAGCTATTTTCATCCCTAACCTCTTCTTGTTTTTTCAATTGTATCTCTCTAATCATTTCGATATGATTAACAGAACATAACGTATGAAAATAGTTGAAGAATACATAGTTCGACTTACATCATAATTTGCCTTCAAGGTGAACTTCTACAGCTAAGTCATGAATGACTTTGTCATTTATGGGAAACACCTTTAGAGATAATATAACAAAAACTATGAATACATCATAAGGTTATTACAACCATAAACCACAAATTCCATCCAAATCTAAGTCAAAACATAATATTGTTAAAAAGAATATCACACGTCTATGAGCATCTATGTAGGTATTATTAATAACTTATTAGAGAAAAATAAAAAAACTATCAGTGACTATATACACAAAGAGAGAGAGAGAGAGAGAGAGAGTGAAAGTGTGCCATTGAAAATACACATATGATAATATTAATACCGATAACATTAAATTTTTTTTTAATTATTAGCAATGAGATTTTAAATATCAATTGTCATTATAATCTGTTGCTTTAATAGTATAAGTGAATTAGTGCGTGGAGAAGATTTGCTTGAAAGGCCAAAGTTTGAGTTCAAGACATTCATAATGGTCCAAGATTGGTACTTGAATCTCATTGCTAGTCGCAGTTTGCTCCTTAAAGATTTTCTTTTTCCCTCAAACAACACCAAGCAAATGTTTAATACATTAAATAATATTTAATTACTATCATAAATAGGAAATATAAAGAGTAATTAGTTTACTAATTGCAAAAATCACAGGAAAATTAAGAAATCAATGCAATATGGTACTTATACTAAAAAGAGTTAATTGTGTATATTAATTTCTGATACAAAAAATGGAAATCATTCTAGTAAAAGAACAAATCTTCTCCTTTGTGGTATATGGTATTTGGGATGCAAACTCTGTACAAACAAGAATTTTTTGAAAAATCTCTCAAGTACCCAGTACAGTTCAAGTTTACAACTAATATTGAGTTGTTACTAACCCATAGAACAAAAAAAGAACCAAATCTTTCATATCAAGTATAATATGTTCAACACAAACCTCCTCATAATTTACTAACTTATAACAATATTTCTGCAAATGAAAGAAACACTCAGATATCGACCTTTTTACGGCAGATTGGACATGAGTTTTTCGTCTTCAACTAGCTAAAGATGCATGACTCGTGAAAAATGTGGTGATATGGCATTTTAATCAACTCCTTGGCTGATAAGAAATCTTCGAGACAGGTGATGGAGGAGCCTTCAATAGCATCATAAGTGTTGGTACAATCAATCATCCGTTATGCTCTCAGTTTTTCAAGCAGGAGGTCAATACTCCATTATTTGCAGCACTATCCCGGCTGCCACCACCAAAATCAAACTCGGCTTCGCCTAGATTGCTTCTATCGTAAGTGAGCATTTCCTTAAAATTATGAATTTTCTGTTTCGTGACCATTTCGTCAAAAATAATATATATATTTTTATAGAATTTACTATAAAGGATAAGAAACCCTCGGAATTAGATTGTTCACCAACTTAATATATAAAATTACTTATTATCAATCCAAAAATAAAATCTTTGGATCACAAAAATACTGTATAAATAATGTATACTGATGTCTTGTTAGATAGATATATACATGTATATTACTAAATATGCTTGTTAGAATAAATTATATAGGAATATTTATTAGTTAAATATATAAGCGGAAAAAATTCACAAAAACTTTTTTGAAAAAAATCAAACAAAAAAGTTTCATTCATACTGGTCCGCCAACCATCTTCCTCCACGTGCCCTGTTCTCCCGCCACTCCACTGCTGGTTGCTAAATGCATTTCCCTCCTTTTCTCTCTCTATTTCCAGCTTGAACTTCCTCTCTGTATTCTGATTCGCCGGGCGGCTGCTCTGGCTCTCCTTCTATCTCCTACAGGTAAATTATGTTTTCCAATCTCAGATCTGCCTCTATCTTTTCCGTTTCGATTCAACTTTCTGTCTGTTTCCTTGGAAAATTTTGGATTCTCAACTCAAACGCCGATGTCCTTCTTGCATTTTTCTATCGGCGTTTGCGTTGTTCAGTGTGGTATATGAAGTTGATTTGAGTATGATTTCGTTGTTCTAGTAGGAGAATGTTGTTGGAACAAATCAGTTGGCCCCGAGGGATTCGATTGGGCAAGAGTAAATTGCCATCCCCGTACATTTCTCTTCAGCGACAGTCAGAGAGCTAAGTTCTTGTACTCTTTTTTCTATTTTCGCTTTTCTATCAATTCATTATGCTGGATATAAATGGATTTTATGGAAGCTAATATCGCAATTCCATGTACTTAGGTGATAAATTTTTGCGAGACATATATTCATGATCTTTATCCACTGGATACTGTAAATGCTTCTAGTTCTGTCTCCGATTTTGAATTCGTTTTCTTATAATTATATTATTTAACAAAAAATAAGTAGTGCGTTCTAGGCATCATTCTTAAGTTAATGCTGATATTGGACAGAGGTGTTTCTTTATGTTTATATATATTCTAGCAAAAAAACCTAGTTTCGCTTGTTCTTCTTAAAATAATTTGGGGGAAGGAGAGAGAGAAGAAGAAAGGTCGGAGAAGATCAGAGCGTCAAATTTTCAGTGAAAAATGTTAACGTTAGAAGATAAAATCATACAGAAAAGAAACGTGGAAATCTAAGGGCAGAAATTAAAACCCGTTAATTAAATAAAATATATAAGAAAATTTATAAATAAAAACTTGAAAAATATAAACTTACGACGCTAAGTCTCCTAACGGTCGGTTTTTCCACTCTCTGCGTAACCTCCCCCTCCCCCCCTTATAAAGGAAACCGGAGAAGATCAAGATTGGATCTTCCCTGAATTTTTTAAATTTGGATTTGTAATTACAATTCCTTATCGAAGAGGAAAAAAGGTTGTAGTTGCATTTACTACACCTGAACGCCATAAACAATCTCTCCGACCATCTTTCTCTCTGGTTTTTCTTTCCGCCTATATCTCCCTCTCTCTGTGGCCTTCTTCCTCTATCTAGGCTCTCTGTTCCCTTCTTTCTTTCTCTATTTTCCATTCTTTATTATTTCAAGAAACATGGGGTTCAGGACACTGAATGTTCACGTAAATAGGTTGCCGCCAATAACTGATGATCTCGAGCACTTGACAGTCAGACTTCGAGTAACCCACTTTTGTGAAGTGGTATTCCGCGATCTTGAAGGTAGGGAAACGGTCTTGAATCGACGAGAAATCTTTCCACCTTCGCGTACAGTCGTCTACCTCCCAATAGATCAGCTCTCGCAATCCACAGACCACCACCACATTCTCAACCGACTCACTAATTTCTGTCTCGGTAGTGGTCTCGGTTGTGAGTTAGCTGAGCAAATGGCTACCGAATTGCTGTTTCGTTTCCAAGGGATATCCGTCGCCGGCTCCTCCAACCAGTTCTCGTTTGACGCGGTGACTGTCTGGACCGATATTATTTTTGAGGAAGGGGTCACGGGACAGAGAATGCATAATGTTGAGGAAGTGCTCGCTTGTGACAGAAGCAATCTAGGACAGGCCGAGTTTGATTTTGGTGGTGGCAACCGGGATTTCTGCAAATAATGGGGTATCGACCTCCCTCCTTGAAATCTGAGAGCAGAATGGAGGGTTGATCGCATCGACACTTGTGATGCCATTGATGATCCCTGCGCTGTATGTTTTGAAGATTTCTTGTCAGCCAAGGAACTGATTGACATGCCGTGTCACCACATCTTTCACGAGTCATGCATCTTTAGTTGTTGAAGACGAAAAATTCATGTCAAATCTGCTGTAAAAGGGTCGATATCTAAGTGTTTCTTCATATGCAGAAATATTATACGAGTAAGTAAATTGCCAGGACATTTGTGTTGAACATATTATACTTAATATGAAAGATTTGGTTCTTTTTTTGTTTTATGGGTCAGTAACAACTCAATATTGGTTGTAAACTTGAACTATACTGGGTGTACTTGAGAGATTTTTTTAAAAAAAAATTTGTTTGTACAGAGTTTGCATCCCAAATACCATATACCACAAAGAAAATTTGCCCTTTTGCTGGAATGACTTCCGTTTATGTATCAGAAATTAATATACACAATTTAACTCTTTTAGTATCAATAACATATTACATTGATTTCTTTAATTTCCTGTAATTTTTGCAATTAGTAAACTGATTACTCTTTATATTTCTTATTTATGGTAGTAATTAAATATTATTTAATGTATTAGACATTTACTTGGTGTTGTTTGAGGGAAAAAGAAAATCTTTAAGGAGGAGATTCAAGTATCAATCTTGGAGCATTATGAATGTCTTGAACTCAAACTTTGGCCTTTGAAGCAACTCTTCTCCACACACTAATTAACACAAGCTATTAATGTAACAAGTTATACTGACTGCTGATATTTAAAACTTCATTACTAATATTTAAAAAAACTTCAATGTTATCGGTATTAATATTATTTTAATATTATCGACAAATCAAACCAGTAAGCTCACTGTGGCATTTGACGGCGAGGTCTACGTCTTTCCTGCCATTACACCTCAAAAAGTGAGAGTACTATGACAAGGCTTGTTTTTTTGGAAAATTTTGTTTTGTTTTTCTTTGCTTGTAGAGCAAATGTAGTAACAAGAGAAGGGAAATGTTTTTCTAGTTTCGTTTCTCTGTTAGGATGAATTGTTCCGGATATGTGATTTTTCAAAACTTGTGTTGGCCAACTGCACCTTCTCCCTCCCGGCCCCGAAAATAAAAGGAATGTTGAAATTCTGGGTCAAATTTTAATGACAGTCTCCAAATGTTTTGCTGCTACTGCAGACTAATGTTTGAAGTAAAATATGAAAAATAATTTTGAGTCCTAGTTTGGTTAGTTGGTTTAATCTAAAATGAGAACTGAGTTAAAGCAAGTGCGTCTGTTCGGCTTGCCGCTAAGAATTGAATTTGGGGCATGTTGATAGGACAACTTTGTCTATTTTTTTTTGCTTTGTTATGTGAAACAATGCAGAGAAAGGGAACTCCAAATTGAACGTGAGCAAAAAGAGTATTTTGAAGGGGAATGAAAGAGCTGATGTCGTCTGTTTTTTTCCTTTTGTCTATTGTTTTTGGGCAGTCTGAAAGGAGAGGAGCAAAATAACTTTTGAAGGGGTTGATGATGTTAACGATTTTGATTTGATTAGGAATATATGGTTCCAGACCATTGAGTGTTTAGTATTGGGTAATCCTCTTTACTCTATAGAGGATTTAGGAGACATCATCAATATTTTGCTTAATATGTAAATAATTTATTTACAGGTAGTTACCCTACGGTTATTTATGATATTATTCACATTCTGTATTTTTTTAGAAAAAAAGGACGTGAGCAAGTTGGGATGCACTCACAATTAGTTCTAGATCATGAAAATTCTTCTTAATTTCTTTTCCTAAATTTCTTTCTTTTTCTTTGAGGAACCAAAGATGGCTTCGACAGATTCCTTACTCAGTAGGATAACAATTTTGATAAGTTCTCTGTGGTTTTTTTTATCATTTTGGAATCGTAAAAGGTCTTTATATTTGTGCTTCTTGTTGTTGGAGCTTTGACATGGTGCTGACAACTTTGTACTAAATAGTTTTTGAGTTATTTCTTTCCACTGCTTTGTTATAGTTTCATTTTTTATAATAATGCTACTGTGAAGCCACAAGTTTGTGTGATCAACTAGTGATACTGTTCATGCCTTGTCGATTTGATGGCATCAACCTTCATCATAGGATTGAGTATGTCCGTTGTAACCTAATGATGTTCATTGTTCTCTCTATCTATACCTATATATGCATATATGTGGTTGTGTGTGTGTTTGATGTGTCTTACTTTTTTAGTCTAAGTAGCCCATAAGTTGATTTGACAGGAAAATAAGTATAAGTGATTTCGTTAGTAATTGTCAACTGATAAGCCAAAAAAAGCTCACAGAGATGTTTTTTTTTCTTAGCTTATAAGGCATGTCCAAAAGTCAATTTTATCTTATATAATTTTGACCAAAATACCCCTATCATAGATTATTAAATTTTTTTTGTCATTTTTCGACATTTTGTTAACTTTTCAAAACATTCTTTTAACATACATTAACAGTTAATATAGAACTTGTAGTAAAAAGATGAATGTCCTAACAAAAGATAAATTTTTTTATATTTTTCTGTAACTTAAAAGTTTCGTGAGATTATAAATAAGATTTACTCATAAGGTAATAAAAATAAACTAAATAAAGGAGTCCTGCATATAGGAAGAAAAAATTATCTTTCAAATTCAATGTTTTAAAAATTTATAAACCGTGATACTAAAAAATTCTTAAATATTTTAGAAAATACTGAATCTATGATTTGTTTATAAGACTCTTCGTAAGTTATTATTGGCAAGCTTTATAATTTTTTTTATATCTTAATAAATTTTCATCTTTTAAACTTTTTGCAAACCTATATTTTCTAGAGATCTGTTTATTTCCTCTTATTAATCTTAGTATTAGGATTGAATAGGGTATCGATGCCTATTCCACCTTACTGGTGTGGTGTGACTTGTCCTTATATGATTCTGGAGAACCAATATTTTCTTTCTTTAGGATGGTAACTGTAAGTACATGTGGAGAAATGGTGCAATACATGCATTAAGATCTGCTCCCTCCACATCTTTTTTTTTAATAGGAAAAGGAATATATTAGAGAGAAAAAAATATTAGGACATCAGGTAAGTTATCCACTAAACAAAGGAAATCAAAACAAAAGGTGGAAAAGAGAAAAAACCAAAGAGAAAACAAATCATATGATTATAGTATCCCAGCTCCTATAAAGGATAAGGAGGATGTCAGAGTGTTTCTCATGAGCCTTGGCCCAAAGGGAAGACAGAAAGGTAATCTTTTTCTGAATGAGGTTGTCATGTACAAAAAGTTGTCGAATATTCATTGATTTCTTTCTATTCAAATAGTCCAAAGGCGAGCAAACAACCTATTGTCATAGTGGTGTGGATATTACCTTAACCCAAAATAACTAATATTAATGTTGATGAAATAATTCAAATGAGTAATTAATATTAAGCTAAAAGTATTAAAGAGTCTGACTATGATTTCTATATTATTTCACAATTTAGAAATATATTAATATGTATTTTTCCTTTGTCATGGCACGTAAAACACATGGTAGGAGACAAAACTCAGTTAAGCCTATAAATTTATACCAACTCATTGATGTTAAACTAATTCATAATTGCAGTCCGTATGAAAACTTTCACTTGGAAAGAGCTTTGACTTGTCAGAATCCCTTGATAAAGGTACTTCGGTAATGATCATGATTTTGTTTATACGAAAATGATTTACAGGTATATGCAACCAATGAGTTTAGGGTCCATATTCTGCAATCAAGCTATTGTGAAGGTTGAAACTGTTGTGATAAGTTTAACATGGTAAAGAGTTAAATGGTTTCTTTATCATTCAAGCAACTTTAAAAATGAAAGTTTCAAGTCAAAGAACTTTTCGAAAGACAAAAAAATTTGTCGATCGGGATATTATGAAGAAAGCGAATGTGAACAATTAAATTATAATTTAGAAGTCTACGAGGTTTAGGAAGTCCTTATCTCTGAAGAGATAGTGATCAGAGACGTAAAAGAATAAGTTTCTTAACAAAAAAATATGAAACTTCTTTAGAAGGAGGAACTTCTCTACTTAAAAGGCTTTCATGTTTCTATCTCAGCAAAGAATCCAGAAAATAGAAGATTTATTAAGAGCCAAAATCTTCCTCTGTCGTTCTGTGATAGCTTTGCCTAACCAAGCCTAAATATGTCTCTAAAAAGAGGCAAACAACACCAAGAGCAACCCCAAAAACTTCAAGAATTCTAAACTACAATGTATTTAACTCTCTAAATTGGAGGATTTGATACTAATTTAAAGAGTTCCATTAATATTTTTCAAGTTAAATTCTTTAAATGCTTAAATATATGTACAAAATAATAATTATTTTTAATAATTGAAGATATTTTGATGTTATTTAAAAAAAATATTATTCTAATTTATTTAATCAAATAAAATTAGAGTCCAACTCAAAATAAATGTGAATTAGACATTTGTATTACTGCATTATTTTAATTAATAAAAATAATAATTTATACTCACCTCATACTCGAAACTTATATAAAATTTTTTACCAACAACCTGTCAACGGGTAAATTTTTTGACTCATTACTCGTTCTATTTATTAATTATTTAAATTTTAAAATTTTTTATAAAATAGGCAACTGATAATTAAAACTTATTTAAAAGATTTTAATTATTAATAAAAAAATAAAAAATAATTTAAAATAAATTTTAAACATAATATACTTAATAATTAATATAAAAAATATAGCAATAAACATTATTAATACAAATTAATAATTTTAAATAGAACTAACAATGCATTAATTATATATAGTTGAGTAAAGAATTAATGAGTGGATTTATTATCTAAATTATATGTACCTTTTAAGATTATAAATTTTTAGTTATACCTATCTCGTAACTTGTTAATTATAAATTTCTTATCTAAAATAGGTTGGGAACACACTAGTAAAAT
>NW_019014672.1:92830-109527 GCF_000150535.2 Carica papaya
CTCTTAAAAAAATAAAACAAAAAAGTTTCATTCATACCGATTGGCCAATCATCTTCCTCCACGTTCACTGTTCTCTCGCCACTCCACTGCTGGTTTCAAATTGCGTTTCCCTCCTTTTCTCCCTCTATTTCCAGTTTGAACTTCCTCTCTGTCTTATGACTCGCCGGCCCGCTGATCTGGCTCTCCTTCTATCTCCTACAGGTAAAGTATGTTTTCCAATTCAGATCGTACTCTACTTTTTCAGTTTCTATACCACTTTCTGTCCGTTTCTTGGAAAATTTTGGATTCTCAACTCAAACTGTAGCACCCGGAAAGGAGGAAAAAAAAAAAAAAAAAAGGAAAGGCCACGTCAGCAGCCACGTCAGCAGGCCCGGTCAGCAGTCCCGGCCAACCGGGGCCTGCCACGTGGCAAGACCACGTCACTCCGAAAGGAGCCACGTTGGCGATCCGCGTGGGTGCGATCCGACGGCCCAGATCAATAGCGCGATCGGACGGCCCAGATTCAATCGCACGGACGGCCCAGATTCAATCAAAAACGAACGGCCCAGATTAAAACGAAATGGACGACTGAGATCAAAAGGCAAGGGGTTATAAATAGAACCCCCACACC
Source organism: Carica papaya (assembly GCF_000150535.2). Next base: position 93,441 of record NW_019014672.1, read on the forward strand.
AGACCACAAACCCTAGCCGCCTGCCGCTCGCCGGAGAAGACGAACCAGAGGCCGACCGCCGCCACCCGCCGCCGCACCGGGGAAATTTTCGACCGCCGATCGAGGTAAATTTCATACCCCCGACTCGTTTTTCCACGCTGATTCCTCCTATGGCCAAATCGAGGCCGAAATCCCGGCCAAACGGCCGAAATACGCGGCCGAAGCCCAGCGGCGCCGCCGCGCCCCCTCTCGGTTTTTGCCTCCGACGAGGCCCTTCCCGGCCTCCGTTCGATGCAATTTTTATATCACCGTGATCACCATTCTTTTCTCTACAGGTTGACCGGAGCCGAATCACCAAAACACGAACCTCGCCGGAGAGCCGCCGCACCCGAGAGCGCCGCCGCCGGTAAGCTCCGTTTTTCCGTGATTTTTTGGCCCCCCGAGGACCCTAGGGTTGTTTTCTCACAAGGACCGATGCGAGTGTGGCCGAATTCGGCCGAAAACGGTCGAAAACAGCCAACCCGAGGCGACTCGCCGCCGCCAGTGGCGGCGCCGTCGCCGGAGCACGGCGGAGCCGCCGTGCCGGAGTTGCGATTTGGGCCGAAAGAGGCCCTGGGCCTAATTTGGGTTTTTTTTGGAACACGTGCAGGTACTGTTAGTGTGTTTCAGTTCTCCGGAAAAAATTCAGGGAAAATTAGGGACGGCCTGCAGGCGCACTGTGAATCGTATTCGGATCCCGAAAACAAGTAAGGACCCCTCACCCTATTTCCTATCACGGTATTAAAGTTCAAAATGATAAAACGGTATTTCTTGAATTAACGAATGTGTGAAATTGCTTAAGGTGGCTAATGGAGCCCGAGTCTAGTGTGATTGGTGATTTACTGTTATTTGGCCTGTTTACAGCTTTAAATGCAAAATGAGGTTTGATGTGTTCATTTTACAGATTTGTGTGCATATACTACGTTTTTATTAATCATGGGTTGAATGACTGAAAAACTGATACTGTATGTTGTCTGTTTGGCATGAATTACTGTTTTGCTTGTTTGTATGTGAATTGATGATGCTGACTGAGGAAAAGGAAAATGAAAGATTGTGTAGACTGATAATTGTATTATGGGGGTCAGCCTGACTAGATATCCTGGGAGATGGTGGGCGGACCGGGTCCGTAGGGAACCCTACCGGGATTGTGGTCTCATATGCCGGACGGGGTATGGAGATCTTATGGTTTTTGCGCCCATACCGGACGGGGTATGGGGACGGCCCGTTTCACCCTCATACCGGACGGGGTATTGAGGTTCATGGTTTTGGCGCCCATACCGGACGGGGTATGGGGACGGCCCTGGAAACCGATTATGAATGTTAAAGGTTAACGGGTAGCGGAACCCCTATGGACCCCCACGGATACTAGTAGGCTGGTAAATGAGAAAAAGATATGTTGTACAATGATTGAATTACAAGAGGCGTGATAAGTGTTATGTTTTACAGCTTATATTATTCAATGATTATGATAATGTTATTGTTTTTCTTATATTGTTTTCATAAATTCCACCGAGGTAAGTGGATGGTAAAGGTTTTATCATAAATAAAAGGATTTGTTGTAAATTATGCTCCATTGGTCTTTTGTGTTTTTCTACCCACCTTTACCTCCGTGACGGTGAGATATCGTGATGTTCTTACTGGGCTAGTGTAGCTCACTCCTTATTTAACCATTTCAGATCAGGAAGACATGGTTCCCGAGCCCGTTCCGCAGGAGGACGACGAAGGGGATGCCTAGAGACTCTGTAGTCATACTCATAGTTTTATTTTCGAGTTTCTCTCTTAGTTTAATCTTTTATATTTTAAGTACGTTTTTTGTTTTTCATGTAAGGGATGTTAACTGAAATTTTGATCTCGCTTCCGCATTTGATATATTTAAATACTCATTTCATTTTAATATTTCCGGGGCCGTTACACAAACGCCGATGTCCTTCTAGCATTTTCCTATCGGCATTTGAGTTCTTCACTAAGGTACATGAAGTTGATATGAGGATGATTATTTTGTTCTAGTACAAGGAATGATGGAAAACCTTTATATCGGTCCTGGTTCTGAGGGATTCGATTGGCCAAGAGGAAATTGCCATCCGCATACGTTTCTCTTCAGCGAGGTCAGTGAGCGAAGTTTCTTGTACTCTTTTTTCTATTTCCCCTGTTTTATCCAATTTTCTATGTGAGATATTTATGGAAGTTAATATCATAATATCGTGTACTTAGATGATAAATTTTTACGAGATACATATTCATAATCTTTATATACTGGATATTATAAAAACTACTAGTTCAGTCCGATTATGAATTTTCTTTCTTATGATTACAATATTTAACACAAAAGAACGAGTGCGTTCTAGGCATCATTCTTTAGTTAATGTTGATATTGGACAGAAGTGTTTCTTTATGTTTATATATATTCAAGCTAAACCTAGTTTCATCTGTTCTTGAAATAATTTAGGGTAAGCGAAGGGAGAAGAAGAAAGGTAGGAGGAGATCAGAGCGTTAATTTTTCGGCAAAAAATGTTGAGTTAGAAAATAAAATCATAAAGACAAGTAATAAGGAAATTTAAGGGCGAAAATTAAAACTCGTAAATTAAATAAAATAAATAAGAAGATTTATAATTAAAAAATTCAAAAATATAAACTTTCGATGCAAGTCTCCCAACGGTCAGTTTTTCCGCTCTCTTCGTAACCCACCCCATTTAAAAGGAAACCAGAGAAGATCAAGATTGGATCTTCCCTGAATTTTTTAAATTTGGATTGGTAACTACAATTCCTTATCGGAAAAGGAAACAAGGTTGTAATTACAATTTCTGGATCGGAAAAGTTCAAAAAAATCGAAACAATTTCTCCTATATATATATATATATATAGTTACATTTACTACACCTGGACGCAATTAGCAACCTCTCCGCTTATCTTTCTCGCTGGTTTTTATCTCCACCTATATCTCCCTCTCACTCTGGTCTTCTTCCTCAATCTAGGCTCTCTGTTTCCTTATTTCTCTCTCTGTTTTCCATTCTTTATTATTTCAAGAAACATGGAGTCCGGGACACTGAATTTTGACGCAACTAGGTTGCCGCCAATAACTGATGATCGTGAGTACTTGACAGTCAGACTTCGAGTAACCCCCATTTATGAGGGGGTATTCCGCCATCTTGAAGGTAGGGAAACCGTCTTGAATAGACTACAATTTCTTCCACCTACCCATACAGTCCTCTACCTCCCAATAGACCTGCTCTCGCAATCCACAGCCCACCACCACATTCTCAACCAACTCACAAGTTTCAGTCTCGATAACGGTCTCGGTAATGAGTTCGCTGAGCAAATATCTACCGAAATGCTCGTTTATTTCCAAGGAATATCCATTGCCGGCTCCTCCAATCACTTCTCGTTTGACGCGCGGAGTGTCTGGACTGATGTTATTTTTGACGAAGGGGTCACAGGACAGAGAATCCAAAATTTTGAGGAAGTGCTCACTTATTATAGGAGCAATCCAGCACAGGCCGAGTTTGATTTTGGTGGTGGCAACCGAGATAGTTCTGCAAATAATGGGGTATCGACCTCCCTGCTTGAGAAACTGAGAGCAGAACGGAGGGTTGATCGTACCGACGCTTGTCATGCTATTGAAGGCCCCTGCGCCATATGCCTTGAAGATTTCTTGTCGGCCAAAGAGCTGATTGACATGCCGTGTTGTCACATGTTTCACGAGTCATGCATCTTTAGCTGGTTGAAGACGAAAAACTCCTGCCCACTCTGCCGTCAAAGTGTTGACCTCTGAGCGTTTCTCCATTTGCAGAAATTTTGTTATTAATAGTAAATTGTCAAGAGTTTTGTATTGGATCATATTATTCTTGATCTTAAGATTAGGTTATTTTTGTGTGGTTATCGGTTAGTAAATTCTGAATATAAGTTGTAAATTTGAACTGTACTTGGTACTTGGCAGATTTTTGGAAGAATTTTTGTTTATACAGAGTTAGGATCCCAAATACCATACGATATGACGAGAAGAATTTTCCTTTGCTGGAATCACTTCAGTTTTTGTATAAGAAATTAATGTAATATATTTAATTAATTTTAAATAAATTTAAAATTAATGTATAAAAATTTATTTTTTTTAATTTATAAATTTTTATTCGATGTAAAAATTAAGAAAAAATAGGTAAATGATAAAATTAAAAATAATTTTGAAGAAAACAAGTTAAAATTTAGATTCTGTGGGTATTTTTAAAAGAAAAATAAAAAATTAGGGATCAAAACGCAATTTAAGAAGAATGTGTTACGTAAGATGCCTAGTCAACAGCCCTGACGAACTGAAGCGTGCCGCGTGGCAAGGCACGCTGGTGTAGTGCCACGAAGAGGGACATGTTGGCAATCTGCGTGACCGCGATCGGACGGTCCGGATTTGTTCCCGCGAGTGTGAACGGTCCGAAATTCGTTCCCTCTTTAAACGCGATCGTACGATTCAGATCAAATCACAATGAACGGTCCAGATTCACTTCTTATTTAAACGCAATTGGACAGTTCAGATTAAATCGCGATGAACAATTCAGATTTACTTCTTATTTAAATGCCATCAGACAGTTCAAATCAAATGATGGACGGCCCAGATTAAAAGGAGACGGATATAAATATCTCACATCACATCAAACCCTAACTCTAGCCGTCAAACCCCTTCGCTGGAGAAGAAGAACCAGTCGCCGAAAAAGGAGCCGACCGCCTCCCGCTGTCGTGCCAGAGCCACTTTTGACTGCCAAAAGAGGTAAAACTTGTTCCATTCGCTTGAAATTTGATTTCAAACACTCCTATAGCCAAATTAAAGCAAAAGGACTGGTGGATGAGCTGAAAATCGCGGGTAAAGCCCGGCTGTGCCGCCGCGAGAAAAATCAAAAATTGCCTCCGATGAAGTCCTTTCCGATTCTTGTTTTTTGTAATTTTTTCACCATTGTATTCACTATTTTGTTTCCCACAGGCTGACTGAAGAAAAATGTCCAACTGCGAAGGTGAGCCGCCAGAGCCGTCGCACCAGAAAACTCCGCTGGTAAGCTTCTGTTTTTTGAATTTTTCGTCCAACCGAGCCTTCTTAACGAGTTTTTTCACATGAATAAGTATAAAACCAGCAGAAATTGGCCAAACCTGGCCGAAAACGGCCAACAAGAGGCATACCGCCATTGCGGGCAGCGGTGCCATTGCCGGAGCACGGCGGCACCGCCATGCTGGAATCCCAGAATTGGCCAGAAAGGGTTTCTAGCATCGATTTTAGGTTTTTTGGGGGTATTTCTAGGTACTTGGAGCGTGTTTTAATCTTTGAAGAAAAATTTAGGGAATCTGGGGATCGCTAGTAGGTGCAGCTAAAAATTTACCGTTTTAAATATAGATTTGGGTAAGAATCCCTCACTCTATTCCTTGTTATGAAATTGAAAATTAATTATAAATAATATAGTATTTTGTACAATTTAGAAAATTTTGATAATTAATCACAGGTTACTAATGGAGGCAAAACCGGATATTGTTCACTGTTGATCCTGTTTGATTGATTTTACTATTTCAAATGCATAATATTACACTGGAGTTGGTATGATGATGTAGTTGTGTTTTCTTGATGCATGTATTGCTTGTTTTGTGTGATTTAAAGTTCAATTGTAAAATTAGAAATTAAATGTAAACGAGAAATTATTGGATTAAGTGAGTAAAAGAATAGTAACCTTACTGGATATCCTGAGAGATGGTGGACGGACCAGGTACATAGGGAACTCTACTGTGAACGTTATCTCATATCGGACCGAGTATGGAGGATTGGTACTTTGGCGCTCATACCAGACGGGGTATGGGGACGACTCGTTTCACCCTAATACCAGACGGAGTATTGATGGATGGTATTTTTGGTGCGCATACTGGACGGGGTATGGGACGGCCGGTTCATTAAAAAAGTTGAATAAGGATTCACGCGTAGTGGTGACATCCCTATGAACTCTCAGGGATACTAATAGGCAGATAAAAATGGAAGTTTGTCGTTCTAGTTAATTATACATGAGATTATGAGATTGTTGTATCATTGCCTTTATAGGTCAGTTTTAGAAATTTCGCTACGGTAAGTATACAACAAATGATTTTACTTGTGATAAATAAATTTACTTAAAATAAGAGCTCTATTAGTTGTTTCCATGATTTTTACCAACATTTGTATCGGTAAGTAGTGTGACATTCTTGTTGAGTTAGTATAACTCTCTCATTTATTAACCATTTCAGATCAAGAGGACCAATATCCAGATTCCGATCCACAAGAGGGTTGCGAGTAGGACGTTCAGTTTGTTTACTTTTCTTTTATTTCTTTAATTATTAGTTGTTTCTTTAGAAGGATCATTCTCGTAACCCTATTGGATATTCAGAATGATTGTGCAAGGAATGTAAACCCTAATGCTATTAATTCGCTTCCGCACTTAATTTATAATTTATTTTTTTTAAGTTTTAGATCGTTACAGGTAGTATCAGAGTTGCATTTCTCGGAACCATTCCTTACACAAAAACCCTAGAAAATACTAAAGAATGAATTATCATTCAACTATTCCTTGTGAAATAGAGGTACAAATAGATGAGGAAAAGAAGACCTCCAGTAAACTGAACAGCCCGGGAGGGTTCGCTTCGAGAGAATATTGACCGATTGTTTGAAATACTAGAGAGACTTATCGCTGCCCAACAGGTCTAGGAGGAAAGGAGGGAGCTACATGACCCTCCCCTGCTACCACAAGTTGAGCCACCCCTACAGTGAGAGGATCCTGAGCCACCCCGGTACGACCCTGCTCCTCCACAGTACCATCCGGCACCACTACAATATGATCTAGTGCCCTAACTACAGTATCACCCAGCACCACTACAGTATAGCCCGGTGCCCCAATCAAATCACCCGGCACCACTACAGTACAATCTGGTGCCTCCGTCGTTCCATTCAGCATCACTACAGGGCCATCCGGTCCATCCCCAACATAATCCAGTCCCTCTTCCATGGAACCCAGTTCCTCTTATGATGGACCCAGGTTATATTGAGAGGTATAAAAAACTAAAGCCATCTACTTTTGCAGGGGGATCTTCCTTTGAAGAGGTCGAATATTGGTTAGCTGAGACAGAGAAAGCCTTCACGACTCTTGGGGTGATTCCCGAACAGAGATTCATACTTGCCACCTACATGCTGGTGGGAGAGGCAAGCCGCTGGTGGCAATTTAAGCAGGCCACCCTACCCGTTCCAGTCACTTTGGAACAATTCTTGATGGCCTTTAATACAGAGTACCTTCTATAGCATCTCCGACATCGGAAAGAAATGGAGTTTGCACACCTTGTCCAAGGTGACATGACTGTATCAGAATATGCCTGAAAGTTCCTAGAGTTGGGCCAGTATTCCCCTAAAAGCATGATAGATGAAGGCAGGAAAACAAGAATGTTCGATTGGGGCCTCCGTCTTGAAATCAAACAGCAGTTGTATGTATTAGAGCTTAGTACCTACTCGGCTGTTCTGGCCAAAGCACAGGTAGTGGAGAGGAACCTTCGCATTTTTTCCCCAGCAGTAGAGAACCTCAGGCACCCGGTTTCACACCACAGTCTAGCATCTACTGCACCTGTTCAGCAGAATAAGAGACCCAGGATGATGACTCAGACTACTCATCAGATTCCAACAACAGGACGCGACAGGACTTGCCAACACTGTGGTAAGGATCATGAGGATCGACCCTGCTATCGCCTCAAAAATATATGTCGCATATGTGGGAGTGCCCAGCATTACGCGAGAGAGTGTTTGAGGAATTAGAACCAGACCATATCTCCTATTCAGGACAGGGTTTATAACCTCACTCAGCAAGATGCAGAGACCAACCCAGACGTGATACATGGTACGTACATTATCTGTAATCATCTTGCATATGTGTTTATTGATAGTAGTGCCTCACATTCATTTGTTTCACATGCTTTTGCATCAAACTTGAATGTTTTATCTGAAAGACTTGATTTTGTATTATTTGTGTCTAAGAGTAAGACACTATTGGGGGAGATTATATACAGAGCTTATGTCATAAATATAACATATAAAAAATTGAGTGTGGACCTAATAGAGATTGACACGGGAGACTTTGATGTAATCTTAAGAATAAACGAGTTAGCAGTATATCATGCTACCGTAGATTATTTTCATAAGAAACTTGTATTCAACCCTCCTATTGAGAAGACATTTACAAATTAATAAAATTTTCTAACATTTGTTCCCTCATAGCAATTTTTTCCTATTAACAAGTGCTTTAACTCGGTTGTTTTCTCTAACTAGGCAAACCCAAGAAAGAAATTTATATTCAAGATATTCCAGTAGTTCAAGACTTCTCTGATGTGTTCCTGGGTGAATTACACGGACTACCAGTGGATATAGAAGTTAAATTCACCATAGACCTTCAGTCAGACACTTAACCTATTTCTGTTGTCCCTTACCGCATGAGTCGTGTTGAGATCGAAAAGTTGAAAAGATAGATCAATGAATTGCAGGATAATGGATTCCTCCGACATAGTGTGTCCCCTTGGGATGCCGGAGTCACATTTGTAAGGAAGAGGGATGGGACGTTAAGGTTATATATTGATTACAAAGGACTGAACATGGTCACGATCAAGAACAAATACTCCATCCTTAAGATCGACGACCTTTTTGATCAGTTGCAGAGTGTCAAAGTCTTCTCCAAAATAGAGTTACGTTCAGGTTACCATCAGGTAAAGATCAAGACAGAAGACATTCCCAAAACAACTTTTCGGACAAGGTACAGACACTATGAATTCTTGGTTATGCCATTTGAACTAACCAACGCACCAGCCACCTTCATGGATTTGATGAACAGGATTTTCATATACTTCATGGATCAGTTCATCATTGTATTTATCGATGATATCCTGTTCTATTCAAAATCATAGAGGAGTACGCTCACCATCTTACTCAGGTTTTGTAGATCCTCAAATAAAAGAAGTTGTATGCAAAGCTGAGCAAGTTTGGGTTTTGGCTCGAGTAGACTCCTTTTTATGGCACATCATATCAAGTGATGAGTGTCAGTGAACCCCAAAAAGGTTGAGGCAGTGCTCGGTTGGGAAAAATTAACCTCGGTCAAGGAGATTCGTAGCTTTCTGGGAATGACAGATTATTACTGTAGGTTTGTGGAAGAGTTTTCTAGTCTACCTGCTCTTTTGACTCAGCTCATAAAGAAGAATGTTAAGTTCGAGTGGAACGAGGACCGTGGAATGAGTTTTTCATAAATAAAGAAGTAGTTGACTACTGCACCTGTGTTGGCCTTGCCGAGTGGGACAGATGGATGTACAGTTTATAGTGATGTCTCATACCTGAAGTTGAGTTGTGTTATGATGCAACATGAAAAAGTTATAACATATGGATCCAGATAATTAAAGAGTCATGAGAAAAATTACCCCACCCATGACTTAGAACTTGTCGCGATTATCCACACCTTGAAGACTTGGTGACACTACTTGTATGGGGAGACCTTTCAGATCTATACCGATTATAAGAGCTTGAAATACATATTTACTCAAAAGAATCTTAACATGCGTCAAAGAAGATATATAAAACTCTTCAAGGACTATGAATACAACATCTTGTATCACCCAGATAAGGACAATATGGTAGCCGATGCACTCAGTAAAAAAAGTGTAGGTATATTAGCTCACCTAATGATTTCAGAATGCAAAGCAATAGGGTCCGCGCAACAGGTATAACTTCAAGACCTGAAGAGAGTCACATGTTTGGCCCACCTGACTGTTCAACTTGAGTTGATCCAGAGAATAAAGGAAGCTCAATCCACCGATTCCACCTTAACAGCCCTCAAGAAAGATGCAGAACAGGTAGTTAATTTAGAATTTAGAGTCTCTGCCGATGGGTTGCTTAGATTTCAAGATAGGGTGTGTATTTCATGTGATAGTGAGCTGAAAAAAGACATCTTAACAGAAGTTCATAGCTCAAAGTTTATCATGCATTCCGGAAGCACTAAGATGTATCAAAGTATGCAACCTGATTTTGGTGGAACATGATGAAAAGAGATGTGGCCAACTTTGTTTCCAAGTATTTGGTATGTCAGCAAGTCAAGGCAGAGCATCAACATCCAAACGGATTACTTCAACCATTACTAATTTTAGAGTGTAAGTAGGAACATATCACAATGGATTTCGTGACAGGAACACGCTTGGGACATGATGCCATTTGGGTAATTGTTGACCGGCTCACTAAGTCTTCCCACTTCTTGGCCATCAAGATGACCGACCTTTTGGACAAGGTAGTAAGAATGTATATTCGAGAGATAGTTAGGTTACATGGAGTACCAGTGACGGTAGTGTCTGACAGGGACCCCAGGTTCACTTCTCAGTTCTAGTTTAGTTTTTAACAAGCCATGGGAACGAAACTGTCTTTTAGTACTGCATTCCACCCTCCAACCAATGGACAATTAGAAAGGACAATCCGCACACTGGAGGATATACTCTGAACTTGTGTTCTTGATTTCGGAGGCCATTTGGATAATCATTTACCCCTAATAGAGTTCGCCTACTATAACAGTTACCAAGTAAGTATTGGCATGGCTCCATACGAGACATTGTATCGCCGCCCATACAGATCGTCGATCTGTTGGAAAAAGGTGGGTGATAGAAGATTGTTTGGTCAAAATCTTATAGATGAAACTAGAGCCAAAATAGTTAAGATTAGGAAGAACATCCAGACCGCTCAGAGTAGGTAGAAGAGTTATGCGGATACTCGATGAGAGATTGGAATTTAAGAAAGGTGATCGGGTGTTCTTTAAGGTCAGTCCATTCAAGGAAATCAGTAGGTTTGGTAAGAGAGAAAAACTAAATCCCTTGTTTATTTTGCTATTTGAAATTTTAAATAGAATTGGCACTGCTGCCTACAGAGTAGCACTGTCTCCAGAACTTTTCAGAGTTCATAATATGTTTCATGTGTCCATACTACAGAAGTACAATCCGAACTCCTTGCACGTCTTGGCCTATGAGCTCTTTTTACTCTCGGAGGATCTGTCCTACGAGGAGATATTGGTAAGTATTATGGACCGAAAAAGCATAGTACTCCGCAACCGAGAAATTTTCTTCGTTAAGGTCCTATGGCAGAATCACACAAAGGGAGATACCACATGGGTGCTAGAATCAAATTTCAAGGGCCAATATTCCCAACTATTTGATTGAGTGAGAAAGAGAGACAAATTTGAGGGATCAAATTTCTTTTAAGGAGGAGAGTTATAATATTATTAATTAATTTTAAATAAATTTAAAATTAATGTATACAAATTTATTTTTTTAATTTATGAATTTTTATTTGATATAAAAATTAGAAAAAAAATAAGTGGATGATGAAATTGAAAATAATTTTGGAAAAAAAGGGTGAAAATTTAAATTCTAGAGATATTTTTGAAAGAAAAATAGAAAACTATAAGTCAAAACGCAATTTAAAAAAATGAATCACGAAGGATGCCCGATCAGCAGCTCTGACGAATTGGAGTGCACCACGTTGCAAGGCACGTTGGCGCGGTGGCACGCGGAGCGCCACGTTGGCAATCCAGTGATCGTGATCGGACAGTCCGAATTTGTTCCCGCGCATGTAGACAGTCTAGATCCGTTTCCTCTTTAAACGCAATCGTACGGTCTACATCAAACGATGGACGATTTAGATTAAAAAGAGACAGATATAAATACTTTACCTCACACCAAACCCTAACCCTAGCTGCCAAACCCCCCTGTCGGAGAAGAAGAAGCCATCGCCGGGAAGGGAGTTGGCCGCTTCCCACCGCCGTGCTGGAGCCACCTCGACCGCCAAAAGAGATAAAAAAATTTTCATTCGCTCGAAATTCGATTTTGAACACTCTCATGACCAAATCGGAGCAAAAGAACCGCGGATGAGCCGAAAATTGTAGGTAAAGCCCGACAGTGCCGCCGCGAGAAAAATTAAAAATCGCCTTCGATGATGTCATTCCCGTTTCGTGTAATTTTCTCATCATTGTATTCACCATTTTGCTTTCCACAGGTTGATTGAAGAAAAATACCCAACCACAAAGGTGAGCTGGTGGAGCTGTCGTACCAAAAAACTCCGCCACCGGTAAGCTTCTGTTTTTCAATTTTTCCAGCCAACCGATGCTCATTAACGTGTTTTCTCACAAGAATGAGCACAAAATCGGCCAAAATAGACCGAAACTGGCCCAAAAAGGCCAACCTGAGGCAAACCACCGCTGCGGATGACGGTGCCGTTGCCGGAGCACGATGGCGCCACCATGCCGGAATTTTAAAATTGGTTGAAAATGGTTTCTAACACTGATTTTAGATTTTTTGGGGTATTTTTAGGTAATTAGAGCGTATTTTAATCTCCGAAGAAAAATTCAAGGAATTCGGGTACCACCAGTAGGCGCAGTTGAAAACTTAGCTTTCGAACATCGATTCGAGTAAGAATCCCTCACTCAATTCCCTGTTATGTGAAGTTTAATTATAAATAATGTGGTATTTGGTACAATTTAAAAAATTTCGATAATTAATTACGACTTACTAATGGAGCTGGAACTGGTTATTATTCACTGTTGATCCTGTTTGATCAATTTTACTATTTCAAATGCATAATATTATACTGGAGTTGGTATGATGATGTAGCTATATTTTCTTGAGGCATGTATTGCTTGTTTTACGTGATTTAAAGTTCAATTGTAAAACTGAAAATTAAATGTAAACGGAAAATGATTGGATTAAGTGAGTGAAAGAATGGTAGCTTTGCTGGATATTCTGAGAGATAGTGGACGGACCAGATACATAGAAAATTCTACCGTGAAAGTTGTCTCATACCATAAGGGGTATAGAGGATTGGTACTTTGGCGCTCATACTGGACGAGGTATGGAGACGACCCGTTTTACCCTCATATCGAGTGGGGTATTGAGTGATGATATTTTTGGTGCTCATACTAGATAGGATATGAGGACGGCTAGTTCATTGAAAAAGTTGAATAAGGGTTCACACGTAATAGGGACATTCCTATAAACCCCCACGGATACCAGTAGGCAAATAAAAAGTAAAATTTGTTGTTCTGGTTAATTGTACATGAGATTATGAGATTGTTATGCCATTGGCTCTATCGGTCAGTTTTGAAAATTTCGCTATGGTAAGTGTACAATAAATGATTTTACTTGTGATAAATGAATTTACTTAAAATAAGAGCTCCATTAGTTGTTTTCATAATTTTTATCAACCTTCATTTTTGTATCGGTGAATAGTGTGACATTCTTGCTGAACTAGTGTAGCTCACTCTTTCATTAACCATTTCAGATTAAGAGGACCAAGATCCAAATCCTGATCCACAAGAGGGTTGCGAGTAGAATGTTCAGTTTGTTTACTTTTCTTTTATTTCTTTAATTATTAGTTGTTCTTTTATAAGGATCATTCTCGTAATTCTATTGGGTATTTAGAATTATTGTGTAAGAAATATAAACCCTAACGCTATTAATTCACTTCCGCACTTAATTTATAATTTACTTCCTTTAAATTTTGGGTCATTACATGTACACAATATAATCTTTTGTATTTTTATTATCATATTGCATGACTTCTTCACTTTCCTGTAATTACTACAATTAGTAAAATAATTATTGTTAATATTTTTTATTTATAATAGTAATTAAATATTATTTACCATATCAGGCATTTATTTGCTATTGTTTCAAGGAAAAAAAAATTAAGTAATGAAAAACTGTAACATAGTGATGAGATTTAAGTACTAATCTTGGAGCATTATAAATATCTTGAGCTCAAACTCTGGCTCTCCATAAATAGAGAAAAGTTTGTCCATCGGATTTGGTAATTAGCCACGTCTTCCTTCCATAAATCTCTTCTTTTTCCTGGTAAAATCCACTTTATTCAAGTTTCCCTTAAAGCAACTCTTCTCCACGCACCAATTAACACAAGCTATTAGCGCAACCTACTATAATGACTACTAATATTTAAAACATGATTGGTAATACTCGAAAAAAAATTTATACTTAATGTTATTGGTATTAATTTTACCATATGTGCATTTTCAATGACTGTGTGTGTGATCATCAACAGTTTTTTTGTCTTCTAATAAATTATTGATCACAACCATTTAGATACTTATATGTGTGTGATAAAAATAATAGACAGTTAGTTATATGTTTTCCAGTGATACTCTCTTTGAGAACATTATATCTTGACTTGAATTTAGATGAAATTTGTGGTTTATGGTTGTAGTTATCCTGTGATGCTTTCATGAGTTTTGATATATTATATTTAAAGGAGTTTTCCATAAATGAAGAAATCAGTCATGACATAGCTGCAGAAGTTCACCTTGAAGGCAAATCCAAATGTAACTCAAACCATGTATTCTCCAGCTGCTTTCATATCCTATATTATGTTAATCATATTGAGGTGATTAGAGAGCTACAATAAAAAAAGTAAGAGAAGGTTAGGGATGAAAATAGCTTTAAAAAGTTTGAATAAGGTTGATACGAATTTAAGGATGGTAAAAAAGAGTGGATGTGTATCGATTGTGGCATTTTCATGGCGACATGAGGTAGAGAAGACATGGACAAGGGAAGCTACACAAATAGAGAATTTGATATCTTACATTTCTATAAAGAAATCTTTATAAATCCTGAGTGAGAGACTGAAAATAATGCTAAACTTGTAGAATAAACTGAATTTTACATGTGGATATCTATTTGCCAGGTGATAATACGTCCTTAAAACATTTAGCCATATATTTAGATTATATTATTTTCAAATAACAAAGAGTTATGAATAAAAACTTTCTTACTTGTTGCAGTCATATTTGTTTGAAATTTGTTTATATGAATGTTGAGATTTGCTTTTATATTGCTACTTGGAAAAGTGAAAATAAAGAGAATACTAAGTATGATGTACACATTTTTCTATATATTTTTCAAGTGATGGAAAGACAAAAGATTAAGAGAAATTTATCTAATTTATGTTAACTGTTAAAATTATTGAAATATTTTTTATGAGCAGATAGCATGCTTAATTAATGTGAAGTGCATATGAAATCTTATTCATTGATATTGCATATTGATTTTGTCATTTTATAGTATAACAAAATTTTTATATATCACACATATATGTAGCTATCTTTAGCATCTTGTCATGAATCTCATGGGAAAAGCTATTAAGAAAGAAACAAAAGATTATTGCATAAGCAAGAATTTTAAGAAAAGTAGTTCTAATGTAAGTTAAAACCTTGTTATGATACGATCATGATTTTTCAGCAGCAAAAGAAAAAAAATATGAAAAATGTGTTTTTGCCCTTTATATGTTCGATATTAAGTTATTAGAATTTAAAAATAAATTCACTGTTTATTTTTTCGATATAATATAATATTGACTTAAATATATTTATCTTTTTACGTTTTACAATCCAGAGATTATAAAAAAAAAAAAAATCAAATTCATATTGGTCATCGGTTGATGTAGCATGGATTGATTTTCTGTTTGAAGATCTATACATTCTGATAGCTGAAACAAGATATCAAGTCTTCTTGACTAATTCGAACTTTGATAGGATGTGAATAAAGAATCTGTTGTTCTAAGTATAAGTTAGTCACTGAAGCATTTCCTCATGCTTGGATGGCTAGAGAGTTATTCTTGATGCTTAGTTTTTTTGAGTTTAAGAAGCAACTTGAGGACTTTCATGTTTTTATATTACAAAAATATTAGAAATCAAAATATTAGTAAAGTTACAACTACATTACTTGGCTAATAAACATTTATATATGTAATAGTTCTACTAATTTTTTAAAAGTTATTAAAATTTTAATAGAAAGTTTTAGTAGAAAGTCCTATATCTAATTAAAATTTTTATGGTATTTCAAAATAACTAATTAAGATTCTACTAATATCTAATTAAAAATTTCAGAATAAACAACTTATTTAAAAAGGAAATGTGTTTTACTTCCACTAATTCTTCAATTTTAAGATTATATTTGTAACGACTCCAGAAATACCGAAAGGAAATAGATAATAACTTAAGTGCGAAAGCGAAACAAA
>NW_019014672.1:135089-153273 GCF_000150535.2 Carica papaya
AAACTAAAAGTATCCACTAACTGTTTCAAAAAATACAACTAGTATCAGTAAATTTACCAACTGTAAGAAAAGGACAATAGAAAAAGCGTATAACAGATGACCTAGAAATGTTCCTGACTTTCACCATGGAATCAATGACGTAAAACTCCATAACCAGACTCATTAGAAGGCTAGACATTTGTCAACATCAATGTTGCAAGACTACCTTTCAAATTTTCATTATACCACCTGGCCTAGAGGCAGATCCAGGGCTCTCCTCACTGGAGACCCAGGTCAACACCTGCAAGCAACATCCTCCCTATTGCATATTTTTTGAGGGGGGAAAAAAGGAAGGAAATTAATATAACAGTTTGCTAAGGACCTAACTTTGAGATCATTGGCCTTATAGTTTCCCCTTCTGTTATCTTATCTTCTTTTATTTTAAAAAAAAAAAGTAGTTTCCCCTTCTGTTATGCGTCTATATAACAGCATATAAAATTGTCAAATGGCTACGTTGACCACTATACAACACACTGCACTTTTTTTTACTGCTAAAATGAGAATGAATATCAGAAGTTACTTTTAAACAATATCTTAAGTTAGAATCATTTCCATACTGTATCTTCCCCTCTCCCTGTAGCAACCAATTGGAGCATCACCTGGTATAGCAGAAACACTAAGTATGCTAATAGTAGCCAAAGCAATAAGACTAGCGCCACCAGCCCATGAAAATTGGTGCAAAAAATCAAACACAATGATTGGAACAACTATAACAGGTTGAAAGCACTTCCAATGCACCTATATATTGATCATTAAACAAAATAAAGTGAAATTTTATCTGAATCAATGAAACACACCTCCAAACTTTTCACAAAGATTAACTGAAAAATATAATGAATCCGTGCTCCTCCTGAGAGCTCAGATGTTGCCATTTCATCATTCTTTCCCTCTACCCTCGAAGAAAATGCTGTTTTAAAGAAGAATTTGACTAAATCATTAGTAAGACGGAGCACAGATAGTTACATATTTACAAAGCTAACAGCATAGTACAATGCAATAATAGACTCAG
Source organism: Carica papaya (assembly GCF_000150535.2). Next base: position 136,138 of record NW_019014672.1, read on the forward strand.
GATAACCATAGGCATAATGTATTTACCTTCGGAGTATTTTGAAAGAATATTCAAAAGCAGAGCTCCCTGACCAGCCTATTGATTACAAAATCATATGCTAATATAGTCAGCACAGAGATGAAAAGAGAACATTTGCCAGAAGACTGAGAAAGTAAACTTTTAAAGATGGATTGAATAAATAATTAATTACTCAAAAACATAAATGCAAAGTTCCAGTAAACAAAAGAAATTTGTATGTAACTAGAAAAATCTGTTGACTTTTTTTTCTGACGAGCAAAAGGAGAAAAACAAGAAGCTGTTGCTAAGGAAATTCAAGAAAAAACCATTAAGCTCAAGCAATAAGTACCCAAGTTTAAAGATCATCAACAAAGAGATTTTGTTCATACTTAAACATTAAAATATGGAAAAACAAAGCCATGGCTGAACTCCCAATCCTTGGTTACTAAACAGTTATCTCAACCAAATAGCACTCCCTGACATATGGTACATGCCTTTGATTCTGTAATTTCTCCATAACTTGCATGCTCCTTTGCTACAGAAACTAACGCATTGCTTATTCTTGATTTCAGGCCAGGAAGTATTGCCTTGATATGTTGCACCAGAATCTGAAAAGAAGAAAAAATAATGATCATCCATTCAATCAGCAATATAAAGATTTTATACTGCAATGCCAGAGACTAAATGCTTCATTTCCTCGTACAGCCAGTTCAAGACAAGGTAAAGACATTGGCAAAAAACACCAGTGTCCAACATGCAAAAATGATTCTACATCACAAAAAGGTACTAGAAACAAGAGCCTTGCTCAAAAGGACATAGAGAAAATAAACAAAAAAAAAAATTTGACAGAAAAAAGAATATCATTAATGAAGGATATTCTCTTAACAAGGCAAAGTAGCACAAAATAATTGATCATTTACGTAAATGGTTCCATCAACAAGGATTAAAACTCATCCAAGCTGAGCCAAGATTGCTCAAATAAATCACCATCAATGGATTTTCCTGTGAATCAATAATACACTGTATACCTTTTATTAAAAAAAATCATCTAAAAAGATAGGAAAGAAAAAATTTGTTCGTCAACAAAGTAAAGGATAAATAACAACATTAGGGAGGTATTGCATGCACATGTATGCCAAACACAACTTGTTTCTTTTGAGAATGCATAGAACTTAAGAGAATCATAAGTCCAGATTAACTTCAGGGACTCAACATTTCAAACATTTACCTGGTTCAACTTCTTTGCCAATTGAGGGACACCACACCGATCAGCAAGACCATTATATACCTACAAGAGCATTGAAATATATAAATCACCTTCTGAATCAAACACTAAGAAGTTATAAACAATCATTAGGAGCAAGTTATGGTCATACTGGACGACTCCGGAAGAACTTCTCTTCAGCAATAAGAGCATCTTTGATGCTCCGGTTTAGCATAATGTCCTGTTTAGAGCACATATTTAACAAGCAAGTTAATTTCTTAGCATGCTAGTAAATAGCAACATGGCTGATGGATGTACATATAGAAACAGAAGGAATAAACATAAATTATCATTATTGGTCATATGCATCTTGTAAACCAAAACTATAACAATCAGTATACATCCCCACAACAATAGAAGTTGGTGTTTGCGCTACATTTTCCTATGCATGTGCAACCAATAGGTTCCCACATACTTAGGTGCCATTCTAGATGCACTGACGATAATCCTTGTTTACAGACTTCAGAAGAAATCAATTACTTGAACGAGAAGTACATGCACAAGAGAATTTAGAAAAGGAGCATGATAATGGATCAAGTGTAACAAATAAAGCATCTTACATGATAGAATAAACACACTTCAGTTACTTTTCCATTTTCCACAAAGAAGAAAGAGAGTACAAAAAAGCTTTGGGAATGCTATTCAAGGCCAATTGACTTTGCAAACAACTTTCATGACTTAAAATATTGACTATAGTTACTTCAAATTTGCACTCATTAAACCAGGTCCATGATTAGACATTTCCTCTTCTCCAGCTAGAATGTCAAGTATCAAATGACAGAAATAACCATTTATCTAGCTCTGAGACAGATACCTCAGATCTGTTCAACAAATAAAGCATTTTATGCCTACTCTCACGTTGTCCCATGACGTCATGAAACAGACAAGAAGAAAACACGCAATACAATGCTGATGATGATAATGGTTAAAACATTTCTTAATACAGAAAAGGGAAATACATATAATATTAACGTGGGGTAAAAATATCATTGACATGTTTACCTCCTGACTACGATTCACCACACCCACATAACCAAGTCGGAGAGGAATTACTTTCCCAAGCAATAAGTTCCGGGCATCAGTACCTCTGTCCATAATATCCAACTGAAGTCACACACGAAATACACCAAATATTTAGAAAATAAGAGTACTCACAGATGTAACTTGAAAATAGTAATTTTGAAATCAAAATTTACAGGGGAACAAGCACCTTTGTGATTATGCCTATCGTTCTATAACCTGAAACCAGAAAATTACCATTAAGACTCAAACTTTTGAAACACCTTACAAGCATAACTAATACAAAGCAGAACATACCATCAGGATCGGCATTTCCTGCAATTTGTAAAGCATCTGAGTTTGCTAGATCTGAATTTGCTGGTGTAACAGCCAGAATTAGACAACTGGGTTGTTTAATGTAAGACATTATCATTGTTCTAATGCGTGCTTCAATATCAGAGGGCTGGTCACCCACAGGAACCTTTGTTATGCCAGGCAGATCCACAAGAGTGATATCAAGTACATTTGGTGAATATATTTTCAACCGGATCTGCTTGTCTGATACACCTTTGTTTTCTCCTGCTTCCCTATTTGTCTCAGCCTAAATGCAAGTTCAATTAATTCCGGAAAATAACAGGAGAAATATGAAATTGACATTATAAAAAACTACTCTAGTATTACACTAAATGCAACTGATGCAAACCCTGATGTAAAAGTTCGACCACTTTTTGCTTTAAGTTCAAAATGGAGGATAAAATGAGATTTTTGGATATTTTAAGCAGACATTTGTTGCGAGAAGAAATATTTGTTTATTTAATATTTTCACCATATGCATATTGCGAGGAAGAGGATTACAGTTTATAATACGGGAATACTTAAATTAAAAAAACGACTTAAATTAAAAAACCGATCTAAACCTGCCTCCTCTAATATTTCTCTGTTATGTTCCAGATGAAATGCAAACCAGGGATACCCCTGACCAACATTATTCAACAACAATTAAAAAAAAAGCTTCTTCTCACATTCCCTTACCAATCCCCAAAGTGCTATCTACACATCATCCCTGGGTAGCACGTAAGCAAGATACAAAGCATTCATCAACCCAGTGAAAAAGGCAATATAGCAAGTTATACTAGCAGAAACTAGAGCAAAGAATCTATCCATGGGGATAGCATTTCTATATTTTATTCGCTTCTTCCTTAAGCCAAACTTCCGCATGAAAATTCCTCAGGTACAATCGAGTCATGGATCATGATGAGGAAAAATCCCAAAAACAATACGCAATGAGAAGTATGATATACCTCAACTCAAAGTGAAAGCTACAAGAAGTCATGCCTTTCACTAGTTTAACAACCACACCAGTAAACCCTACTCCATTAAAATGTAAGCGCAATTCGAAATCATCAAATCTCCTGTTTGAAATGAAGTACCTGAATCTCCCTGCGAATCTCGGAGAAATCGTAAAAGCGCTTGCCTGGAAGGTGAAGAAACTCTCCATACTCCTCGTCGGAGCCATCGGGCTTCCTCTTGGTCTGCAGGAGTTGAAGAACGAGTGGGCGGCGGGTGCAGATGTCGGAGCCACGGGGAAGGAAGTCGCGGCCGACAAGAGCCTCAAGGACGCTAGACTTGCCGCTACTCTGGCTACCAACAACAGCCACCTGAGGAAGCTCGATCGTTGACTGGCTCCCGAGCTGAGCGAATATGTCCTGCAGTTTGTTGACTATGGGAATCACTGACGAGCCTAACGGCGCGGCCGAGGAAGAGACCGACTGCGATACTGCTTCTTCCCCTGCCATTGATGGATGGGTGAGCGGATTGCGTGTGTAATCGAAGATCAAATAGAAGAAGAAGCAAAATCAGAGCCTAGGGTTTTGGAGGAGTTCGAACAAGAGAGAAACAGGAAAGGAAAGTGTCAAGCGCGTTGTGTTTGGAGCGAGGGATATTGAACGAATGATTAGGAAGGAGCGTATTTTAAATAATTTATGTATTTAATCTATGATTAGGAAGGTGCTTAGTAGCTTAATCAATTTTTCTTTAGTGTTTTTTTTTTGTATTTTAAATAATTTTAAGTATTTAAATTTAATATAAATTTATTAATCTTAATAATCTGAGTTGTATTTCCTGCTTTGAATAAAAAATAAAAATTAATAATAAAATAGATAAATAATTTTTATTAAAATTAAATGGAGAGAAAGTAAAAATAATTAATCTTGTACTTATAGAATTACTAATCAGTTCTAAATTTCGAATCGTCAAATCAAAAAAGTTTTGGTGCACTGATGGGCTCGGACCCCCCAGGAGGAGGCTTATAATTTAGTTTATGCGATATTTTTAAATATTATTTTTTAATATATTTTTATATATAAAACTATAGAAATAGAAAACTTTAAAAATTACATATTCTTAAATTTATACACAAGTTTATTTAGTAATTAACAAATATTGATATTATAAATTTAAATATTAATTACTGAATACTGATAATCATAAATTTACATTATTAATAATTTAAAATTACGATTTAAATTATGTTAATGTGGCTTAATTTTGATAATATTAAATCTATCTTTATATTATATTTTAATTTTAATAATACAAGTAATAAAATAAATATTAATTGATTACCAAATTTAATAATGAAATTATATGAATCAAAATATTTACTTTTTATAAAAAAAAATCAAATGTAAATATATTTAATCCAATTACTCAATTATTCTTAATGATGAATCTTTTTGTAAATAAAAAATACAGTTAATGTAATGAGTATGCCTTTAACCCTCTTTTCTTCCTCTTCCATCATGTTGACTTTCAACTTTTGCGCTAGGGCACGAATTTTCCTGCAAGCGACGAATGGAGGTTTCCATCAACGCTAGTGGTGCTAGCCCAGCCGTCAACGAACTAGAACCAGGGAGAGACAGCTGAGTAGATGTCAGTTATGGAGCAGCTGGTGATGCCAACCGTGGCTACGGCAAAAGTCGATTGGTAGAGGGGGGGAAGCTGAAGTTAAAGTTAGAACGCCGGGAAGCATAATGTTCATTGTGTTTGAGCATGGCGAAGCCGAGTTGCATGAATTTGGCGACTTCTGTGCCGTTGGATCCGAGCAAGATTTAAATCACTGTCAGCTTTTTTCTTTATTTATTAAGATTCAAACTGAACTATCTTGTACTAAAGAAAAAGTCGAATTGCGCGTACATTTTAAAAAAATATTTAATATTAAATTTATTATTTAATATAATTCTAAATTTTACATATAAAAACAAAATATTAATTTTTATTATATAACATGAAATGTTAAGAGAATAAACAGCATAGCATATAACTTCCATGCATTTTTCACAAGTCCAGCAAGAGTAATAATAAAGGACATATCCAGATCAATTGTACTGTAAACTTGTTATCGTGTTAATACGCACTCAATATATTAAATTATATATCTTTTGGACAAAATTTATAATTTTTTATAAAAGTATTATTTAATCAGTCAAATAAAAAAATTCATAATTAAATACAATGGTTATAAAGTAATTTTATTAATTAATTAAAAAACTTTTCATAAAATCCACAGTTGCATTACTTATAGTTTCCTTATTAAAAAAACCGAACTAAGAACTATCTTTTATTTCCATACATGACTTACATCCATGTACTTTCATATTTATCTAAATTTTGCTCAGGAGAAGTATAATCATTCATATCCCTTCACGTCAATCCCACAAACCTCTCATTCTTTCTTATTTAATCACAATGGAAGAGCATGCCAAAATAGAAAAATCTATACTCCTTAGATTTAAAAATAATCAAATTCGAACTAATTATTTCTACCACATCAAAATAACATTTTGTCGCTGAGTTATATATCTTTTTTCCATTAAAAATAAAACTAACTAATCCCAAATCAAAAGATTGATAAACTCAAATGTCACCAATATTTGAATAATTTAGAGCTAAATTTTCCTCTCGCACTGTTACAAATATGAAATAAAAATAATTGAAAAAATTGGGTTCAACTTTCATGACAAAAATAAGAGTTGCTTTACAGCATATAGTTTCATTAAAACTGAATGACAAAAAATCAGCCCCAGATTATTTTAATAGGTGTTAGTCTTATAAGCGTACGTTGAGTTAAATTGCTGGCTATGAGTTCACAAAAGAAAGAAACATTTAGGCTTCTAAATAACAATAAAACATCAGCAATGGTTTAAATAGAGGTTCATCCGCATCTAGTGGGGCTACAAAAAGGATGGCAGAGCAAATATACTCTTCAACTCTCTCAAGCCATGAGTAAGAACAAGCCTCCAGCCTCTCCTTAGCTTACATAAAAAATGGAACCTACTTTTTTGTCAGGCAGCAAGTTTGAACAGTACGTGCTCGATGCAATGATTTACAGATTCTAGCACCAAATCAAGTCAAAACTTCTAAGAAAAATCTAATAAATAACAGAATAGCACCTTTAGAACTAACGGCTGCTTTGTTAAGAGGATGAACATGTGATCTACACGGATACAAATTCAAGGCTTCCATAACTTCATGGTACAGTCTTCACCATATGTAGCAATGAGATTTCTGTGGGGATGATGAGTGACTCCAATTACATCCTTTTCATGGACCTATGATGAGACCAAAATCCAAGATAGTCACATTGGCAAATAATAACTCTTTAACAAATTACAACAGCATCCCTTCCAGTTTCCATTCATACAGTAGAATAGGTAGAAAGATTTTTTCTGACAAGTTGTATAAACACATCCTGCAACTAAAAGTGTGGCAAGCTTTGTGTTTTTACCATATTGTCTAATCGTAGAAGGGCCAGAAACTGAAAGGTTATAAAACATTGCTGGAAGTATGTCAATCCACAAGAGGTAAACCCAAAATATTTTGAGAAAAGGAGTAGCTAGATCCAGGTTGTCTCCCTTGATTTGTGGAGGGAAGTGCATAACAAATATAGCATGATAACCTAATTTCTTATGCTCCTAGCCTCAACCAACCAAAACTTACCGTCATCAGATGCTCTAGTTTACCAGTTTGGTGGCTGAAGCAGTACAATTTCCTGTAAAAAATTCGAAGTTACATAACTAAAAATGAATTTTCTATTGGAATCAAACATTTTTTATGGAAATCCGGTAACTGAGCTAACAAAATAACCCACATTTAGTTTTGTTTAAATTAGAGATTAATGTGATGAAAGAAATGAGGAAGACTAAAATAAAGCAAATATCCATTCTAATAAATATACGAAACAGAACTTTTAAATTGTGCAATGGCTTAGTACACCACCAGAACTCTAATTATCAGATAACAAGATAAGCAACTGCAAAGTTGATATCACCCAGGATGTTAAGTAAATGTCAGGGGGTAAACTAGAGAAGGTTCAGAAGACTAACATAAAGCAAGACTCCATCTTATCAAATTACTGAAGACATTAAGAGGCAGATCAACGTTTGTCTTCATCTGGTCAATTTGTTCCTCATGGAGAAGATTGATTGGGGATAGATATTGAGGGCCATTTGGCCAAGAAAGAGGACAAAAATACCATATTTTTTCACATCATGGTTACTCATCATAGAAGATGCAACCATAAGGAGTTAGAGATTAATGGTCCAAGTTGTCAAAGGAAATGGGAACTGAGGGAAAAGGTGGAGTTAACTTTGAGGAGCTGTATGCTGATGCCTTCTCATGGAAGCCTACTCAGGATGGTCCAGAGTCCAACGCTTTGGAAGAGCTGAAGCAGACATAGTTGGAGTTTTCTTTTTCCAAGGAAGAGATTTGAACTCATATGAGTTGTAAGGGTGACAAGGCTCCTGAGTTGAATGGTTTCAGCATGAATTTTATCCAGGAGGACTTCATGACAATATTCAAGAACTTATTGAAAGAGGTTCCTTTGTATCCAGCTTCAACACAATTTTTTTTGTCTATACCAAAAATTGTTTGAGACCTCAAACATAAGGGATTTCAAACCCGTAGCTTAGCGAGCTACATCTACAGCTCACTGCAAAGGTGCCAATTAGGAGGTTGCATAGCATCCAGGGAAGGTTGGTGGGGGGGTGTCAATATGCTTTCTTGAGGTAGACAAATCCTTGATGCTACTTTAATTTGGAACAAAGTGGTGAATAGCTTACTAAGAAGAGGTGGCACAAGGAGAATTTATAAGCTTGATATGGAGGAGGCTTACGATCATGTTTCTTGGAATTTCCTATTTTACATCCTACAGTGATTGGTTTTGGTGACAAAGGGTGCGCATACATGAGTATTTGCATTACTTCCTCTTCTTTTGCATTACTTCCTCTTTCTCCGTTGCTTTTTACAATTGTGATGGAGGCCCTTAACATACTGATTATCAGAGGAAGAGATGATCAATCATTCAGGGGTTAATGCTTAGGAAGCGGGAGGATGCAGCGGAGGTGACTCATTATTTGCTGATTAAACTTTGTTGTTCCGCAAATCTAATCGTCAAGCAAACATTAGATGTGTTTTGGTGTTTCCAAGCTGTATCCAGTGGCTTTTAAAAAAAATATAACAAGCTGTATCCAGTCTCAAGATTAATTTGGCAAAGCAAAAAGCCAGTCTCAATTGGGGATGGGCGGGACTCGGCTACTCTAGCGAGAATTTTGGGTGAAGTTCTAGCTTACCCTTGAAGTATCTGGAATCGCCCCTTGGATCTAAGTTCAAAGATGTCCTTGTATGGGATTAGAACCTAATCTGAATATAGATTCGTGAAGTGGAAAATTAGTTTTGCTCAAAAGGAGGGAGATTAATTTGATAGTAGTTTTGCTAATTTACCAATATACTATCTGTCGTTGCTGATCCTTTTGTTCAGTGGGGTGAAAAAGCTGAAATCTATTTACGTTGTTTCCTGCTGGGAGATTCTGCTGACAAAAGGAGATTTCACTTAGTAGCCTACAATGTGCTTAAACGTTTTCTCCAGAAGAGTGGTCTTGGGATCAGGTTGGTGGTTGATTTTAACAAACCTCTTCTTAGCAAGTGGCCTTGGAAATTCGTGAAGGACGATGGCGATTTTTGGGCCAGAGTGATCGAAACAAAATTTGGAACGGGTATTGTGGTCTATTCTAGATGTAGTGTGGAGCTCTGGAAGAAAAATTCCTACAGGAAAGAAGAATTTCATGGTTGCATTAGATGGAAAATCTGGGTCGAGTTAGGGGGTGAGGTTTTGGCTGGATGAATGGAGTGAAGGCAGGAAAACTGAGCAAAGTTTTTCCACAATTAATTACTTAGCTGACAATAACGAGGTAATGCTGGCGTATTTTTCTCCTGTGCTTTCAGTAATGGTATTTGCACAATGGACCTGATTAGGAATACCGAAAATTGAGAGGTTAATGAACATGCTAATTTATTTCATTTTCTTTCCAAGTGTGCAAGACACATGAGGTCTTGAACGAGCCGGTCAAATGGACCTATTGGGTAAAATTCTTACTTTCATTCGGCGAAGTATAATATAATTAGTGGGAAGTTCACATCAAAAACATATATTGGAGATTAACACCTCTAGAGTGACTCTTTTACATTGAGTGCGGCAAGGGTAGTACGTGATCATAGACAATCTGATTAAAAGGAAAAAATGAAAAGGTGCTATTTTTTGCAAGAGACAGAGTCAAGCAATCATCTTCTCCTTCAGTATCTTCTCTCTTACTGGCTATGGATGATGGTTTATGGTCCTTTGAGGATGAAATGTTGATGGTTGGTTTTGACAAAGAGGAGTTATGGGCATGGAGAGGCATGTGGGGAATAAGTGTTACAACCAGACTTTATGTCTTGCCTCCTTGACTACCTTATGGATGATTTGGAAGGAAAGAAATAAAGGACTTTCAACGCATAGGAATAACTTTTGATAGATTTAAGGAAATAAGGTTATAAACATTGGATTTTGTAACTAAATGTCATCCTCTTTATACTTCTGAGTACTTGGACTTTGGAACTTCCTGATAGATTAGTAAAGATATTTGTATATTGATTGCACCACCTATATGCCTTATAAATACTATTTTACCTTATACTCTCAGTAAAAAGAAAAAAATTATAACCATACAAGTATAAACTGTTGAAGCTGGGCTTCAGTTCAAGTGCAAAAAGTATGATGTCCAGTTGTCTCAAGATTTAATTCTTATTATTTATGAATGAAAAGAAAGTCTCTGCCAGTAGCATGAGAATGCATAAAAGGAAATTTCATCAGAAAATGAAGTATTAATACCTGTCTTCACCAACACAATATATCCATTCGCCTTTCGGAGATATACAAGCTGCAACAAAGTCTCCTTCTTCTCTTTTACCAGATGAGAAGCTCTTCACAACCTGTACCAAGGTGATCAGGCAGCACATTAAGAACAGAATGGAATTTAATGGCAGGGTATTCATTGGTCTAAAACCAGATGGGACCAGAATATAACATTTACTTTGGATACAAACCAAACCGGAAAACAGACCATATTAATTTCGGTCCGGATCAGACCCTTTTCAATCAGTTCAGTCTGGTTTGTACCGAATTAGACTGAATCCAGTTAAAATTTAACCAAATTAATATATATAATTTATTTATTAATAAATTCATAAAATCAATCATCCACATTAATATATATATTACAATTATCTCAATCAAATAATAAAACCATAATTACTTTTACATTACATTTATAATTACTATTCTCTCAAACTATACTCAAATTAAATCCATTTTGATTATTCATCCAATTCTAATTTACGTTAATCCAAAATAAATTCAACAATATAAACACAACCATAATTGTTTATATTCAGAATCATCAAAATCTAGGACTTTCATAATATTATAGTCCATAACTTACACTTTTAAAAAATTCAATTCAATTTTTCAGTCTAGATCAAAGACTGGACCAGACCAAAATTTTTGGTTTTCTGGTCCAAATTGAATGATAAACATGTAAAAGCACAAGTCCACTAACATTTGACATATCCTCAAGAGTACTACCTTGCATTGGAGATCTTTAAACTACAAATAGATAATTTCCTCATAGCACTGCCAATATCAGATGCATGTGACAAAGTCTTCTTGCTAAATGGCTCAATGTCATTGCAATCTCAAACAAATAGAACCAAACATAAAATCAGAATCAATCTAAACAGAACTTGTACATCCAACATGATTGTGGGTCCAGTGTCAGTTCTGATATTATTTGCAAAACCACAAGCCAAACACATGTCTGATTCATCACTCAAAAGTGTCAGTTATTGGTTCTTTTAAGATCTTTAACCCACAAGCACTAAATGTGGCCCTTATATGGGCTAGAAAACATATGTATTCTGACACATCAAAAACCCTAGCCAATCCCACATCACTTCCCTGTCCAAAGGTGTCAAGGATAACTTTGATTTTGGAAGATTTTAGTTCCAATTCTTCTAAGAAGTCCAAACAAAATATGCACAAGAATCTAGTATCATGTCTTGCGCCCACATGATATGAAGTCTGGTTTCTAGCTTGCATATAACAGCAAAAGAGGAAAGAAAACTTTTCTTGTAATGGGAAAAAAAGGTTCAAACAAATTCAAACCAGAGATACAAATCAATTAATATACCAAGCGAAACTGGTACATATTTAACAAAGGTATACTTCTGGAAGGATAATAGGTGTCATACTAGTGGGCCACAAACTAATTAATGTATGATATACGTAAAATAGACTTGACAGTACTCAAGACCTCAGGTGTTTGTTTTGTCTTTTCCTTCTCAAATTTAGAAAACAGTGCTCTAGAAATATAACAGAATGATAGACTAATAGAGGATAATAAATCATGGACACGGGAGATATATACCTGTCCTTGAAGTGTCATTACATATATCGATGATGTCTTGTTACATACAATGATATGATCAGTGTTCTTCGGGAAAAGATGAACAGAGTTGACTGAAGCATCACCTCCCTAATGATCAAAGATTTACGTTGAAAAGAATAATAGCAATTAGTTATGAATAAAGAAGATTTAATGCAGAACAAATGAGATAAAATTTCCATGTAAGAAGAAGATACTCGCAAAGGAGGAGGCGGCTTGAAAGTCTGTAGACAGTCTGTGGTCTTCACATCCCAGACCTATCATACAGGAAACGAAAATGTATCTCACACATAATGATTGAAAAAAAAAATTAAGTGACTAGTGGAGATAAGAAACAAACAGACGGTGAAGAATCAAAAAGTCTATGTCACTAACCTTCACAGTGCAATCACTGGAAGCAGTAATAATACGACTTCCATCACTTGTAAAGATGGCATCATTAACATAAGATGTGTGGCCACGAAATTCCTTTAACAACTTCCCAGATTTTAATCCATGGATTCTGCACCAAAAATAAGTTAGAAAATAAAAATCTTACCAAACTTCAAATGTCATCTCGTTCAAGCTGTTAGCAGGCACTAATTGGCAAATATATTTTTGGTGGTGTGAAGAATTCATTTTGTTAACCAAATTATGCAATAAGCCAAAGATAAAGCAAAACAACAGATAAGGGCAACAGTGACAGGAGAACCATGGCTGTGTCAGATTACGGAAAATATGCTACAACAAATGACAATGAACTCAATGAAACCTTGCAGTGCTGTCAAAGGATGTACTTAGTAACTGGCTTCCATCCCGAGAAAAGGCAAGACTCGTGACACCTTGAGAATGAGCACGCTCCAGACGACGCAAGCATTGACCAGTTCTTACCCGCCAAACCTGAGAACAGTATCAGAATTTAGAGGCTTCCTACACCATTATTATTTGTCAAGCATACAGGTTAAATTTAATAATATTTAACAAAAATAACTGAAAATTTTCGATTACATCAAGCAAAATTCCAGCTTAAGAAAACTAAAACTAAGAGGAGACAAAATTTTTGACAGGTCAATAGCAAATGCATTCAACCAGGGACTAAAAAAAAGCATTCAAGTTATAGTAAAAAAATCAGAAATTTACATGCATACTGCAACAAGAAAAATACATGGATAGGCAGATTTTTTAAACTGTCCTGAAGAGACCAGAATTCATTGGATGTTGTCTCATAAATAGGGTTCTCATGTTCCTCCAAACACATTCCTTAACTAATTTTTATTACCCAGCACTATATACAGGCCAAAGGAGGCCACATCAATATCTTAATTAAATATTATAATTAAGGGATGATAACAACGAGCAGATACTAAATTATTCAACCATATAAAATTAGAATATTAGTCCTAGCACATGCAGCTAACATTTACCTTGATCTTCCCATCCTGTGACCCAGATGCAAGCATTTCTGAATCTCTGCTAAAATCAACACAAAGGACAGGATCATCATGCATCATGAAAATGTCCTGTAAAATTCCGCAGTATGTCAATAATCACACAAAATAAAAGACGCCTGCTTTACTTAGAATTAAGTCACGCCAGACATGTCCTCAGTTAACAGAAATTGCTTAACTGTCTTTGCATTATTTATTTTCTTCCTCTTGCAACTTCACATCCTATCCAAGATTTTGACAACCAAAATTGCAGCACCAAAATATTTCTAATGAATAGATGGAGATCAAATTTTGCATATTAGGTGCCCAAATATATAACTAACTTCTCTATGTAACAAAAAAGAATTGGCATCAGCATCGTAAGAGGCAATTGCTTTCAAAAAATTATCTGCATGGACAATATTCGCTGAAGGATCTTTGCAGTTGAATTTACAGATATGCTGTTACGAACCACATCAGTAGACTCATGCATGATGTAGTTGCTTACATCTACATGAAGCAGCAATTATTGCTGACTGTTACAACAAAGATGCAATTACTCAAAAGAACATTGATGCATTGCACTATGCTCACACAAAGTAACAATTCTCTCATTCTTGCCAGCTTGTCTCAGCCAGCCTTAAACACCATTTTGCTTAAACCTTGCAGTCTTCTCCATAACGTTTGGCCATTGAAGAAATTTTAGATTCGGTTATGTCATGTCTTACTTGGAATTCCTTCATATATTGTAATATTATTACAGATTACAAGTAATGTGGTTGATTCTGTAGGTTGTTAATGATATGAATAATAAGGATTCTGGTTAAAAACAAAATGTAGACCCCAAAGCCCACATCCGTCAGGTAAAGTGAGATAATATCATGTTATCAACAAGAATTCCAATTAACTTAACCACCAAAATATACAAGAATATTATCAGTTTTCTCAGCCCTTTTAGTATCTAACAAGGTGATCAATCAAGGAAATAATAACTTTAAACAAAATGGATAAATTACTCACATCAGCCTGGTACTGAAGATCCTTCTTGAGCTTTCCACTTATGTGATCCCAGACCTGGAAAAGATAAAGGAGTCAAGAGCATTTAAAGATGCATATTTCCCTACCTAACACAATTTTATTTTATGCTTGAAAAACAAAAAGAAATGTTTAGTTGCTGAGATTAAGAAGATTTTCCATATATACATACATAGATACATATAATCTTCTTTCCCCTCTCTCTCTCTCCCTAGAGAGAGAAAGTCCTGGCCTAGAAGGCTTCTCTTCTTCAGTTGGCTAATTTTCTGTTCCTCTCTCTTGGAAACTGTTAGTAATTGAGAAGAAGTCTTTCAGTGTCATCCATAAAGAGGAATCTGACAATATCCTCAAGACAACAGAAAATGGGTAAGATTTTTGCTTCTCTCTCTACCTTTTCAACCTAGAATCTTTTTTATTTTTCATGGGGATGGCAGGGACCTAATGATTGAAGGGACCTATGCCCTAGCAGGGTAATCTTCAAGGGGATGGCCGGGAGGTCTAGGGGTAACTACTTTAATGGAAGAGAACTCAGGATGTAGAAGAAGAATCCTTTTTCCATAGGGCACAGAAGGTGATTGAATTTGCTTCTTGTTGGGGATCAGGTCTGTCATCTTCACCTTTGCAAAGGTATATTGGAAATAATGGCTGCCTTCAGTGATTTCTTAGCCAAGGCCCTCTTCTCCTAAGACTTTGGAGAAGTAGTCATGAACAACATACACTTTGGAGGAAGTTTGGGCTTGGGAGGGTCTACATGTAAAAAGAAGCTTTGTTAACATTATCCCATTAACTGTCTTCTGGGTCATTTGGAAAGAGAGAAATAGGAGAAGTAGTCATGAACAACATAATAAATATAGACTTTGGAGGAAGTTTGGGCTTGGAAGGGTCTACATGTAAAAAGAAGCTTTGTTAACATTATCCCATTAACTGTCTTCTGGATCATTTGGAAAGAGAGAAATAGGAGAGCTTTTGATAGTGTTCAGAGTAGTTTAAATAGATTAAAAGATAGGTGGTTACATACTTTTGGGTCAGTATTGTTAGGTCATGATATTAATAGTGATGTGCATTTTGGGATTGTCATTAACATGCTAATTTCGCTGTAAATATTTTTGTACACGGGCGGTACTCCTGATTTTGGTACCATATCAATACATTCATTACACTTTTTATTTCAAAAAATAATAATAATAGATATAGTGCAGCTTGCCCAGCCTATGAAGCTGCCTTCATCATGGAGTTGGAACTTCTTTCCAAGGCTGCAACAATCTTTATTTCTTATGCTGAAGACCTGTCACTCGTTGTGCCTGATACAAAATATATGCCTCAATCGAGTTTCAAGATTCAAAATGGTCAGAAGAGGAAAGTTGGGTCTGAAAAGAAGCGCCACTGCAGTGGGCCTCAGACCCAGCCTGTTATTCCAAGTAGTCAGTTTGGCTTCTAAATGTCTTAACTGACACTTGCAAAACCTCCACTGCTAAATTCTTAGCTAATAAGAAGCAATAGGGTGATGGGTCTGGGCTCTTCAAAAGGGCTGAGAATCCAGTGTTAAAAGACTCTGGATAGTCCAATTTAGCTAGCAAGAAGAGGATCTCTCTCAGCGAATGGGCTCTTGTTCACAGACTTCTTCATCTGATGATTGATTGTCCCTTAAAAGGTGCCTGGAGATTCCAGTTTGGAGCTGTTTCCAGTTTGGAGATTCAAGCAGTTGCAAATCTCCCTTGGGCAGTTCCTATGAGAATGAGGCTCTTCCTGAAGTTCTATATTGCCATCATCCATTTGCAGACTCCTCCCCCAACCACCTAAATGGACCCCAATCTGTTGCTTCTTTTTTCTGGGTTGGTTTTTTGAGTGATCTGATGGGCCTACCAAAATGGAGAAACACAAGCTGTGATAAATGCACATATATCACATTAGGTTAGTGGAGAAATAGTTTCCAAAAACCCAGCCTACATTGTCCCTTTGTGTGTGGAAACTCAACGACCTTCAGAATGGTGAAGAAAGCAAGCCATCAGGGTGCAGTTTGAAGGCTTTAAGGAAAAGGTGATGGAGTTGCTCAAAGTTGAAGAAAAGCAAATCAAGAACGACAGGAGCAGTGGATCCCCACTCCTAGGAAGGGAATAAATTGTAGAAATTGCCGACTAAGAGCAATTAAATGCTCTGTCAACTATAAGAAATGAGAGAGTTTTGAGGGGGACTCAGCTTGTGCCAAAGTTTTGAATTCTATTGTTTCCAATTGTAAAATCGGTGGGAAATTAATGCTATGGACATAGAGCAGTCATTAAAAGGGACTTTGCAGAAATGGGGTGGTGAGGTTACTTGTCCACAAGAAACAATCTGGAGCATGTATGACAGTGTGGCCAAAAGATTGGGGGGCAAGGCATTGGTTTGGGGCAAGGGATTGGCGTGATCAATTGGCTTTGAGTGCTACAAGGGGGATTCTGATGCTCATCAACAACTCACCAATCGGCTTCAAATCTATAGGTAGGCTGAGATACTCGAGGGAAATGGAAGCCATTTTACATCCTAAAATCTTGGCAGCTCATCAACATCAACAGCTTCCTCAAAGAAGACAATCTCAGACTTACATAGATTAATTCTAAGCCCTGAGACAACCGCAAAG
>NW_019014672.1:162333-183834 GCF_000150535.2 Carica papaya
CCCCCCTCCCCAACTTTCATGTAAAAGTTGCACATGTTTACACCTTTCTGTCGAGTTATAGCAAAAATTTGAGGATATTGATCCCTGAGGGTGCCTCCTTCCATCCATTGATCTTCCCAAAATCTGACTCTATCCCTTACCAATATTGCATCTAATGCATGTTTGGAACTTCTCCTGTACTGCTCCTATCTTTTTTCACACACTTTTATTATAAGATCTTGATGCCATTCTGGTGGACCATCCTCTCTCTTAAAATTTGACCAACCACACATATAAAATGTGATTCTTATTGATGAACAATGAAATCCCTGTCTGCTCTTCAGACAAAACATTAACAATAAATTTTTTATGGTAACATTTTGCATAGATAGCATTCCTCAAGCTTATTCATGTGAGAACCACATAGCCCACCTATACAGTATATAGGAGTTAAGAAAAGCTAAATGCTAAATACCAAAACTGCTATTCCATCAACCTTCAACTGACACCGCCTTAAGGGAACCGCACAATTCAAATGTTTAATAAACATCACTGCGGATGGAAAACCCTAACTTTGATGAATATAATGACCACTATAACAATATATTTATTAAGAAATACAAAATCAGTTAGCACCTGAAGAGACTTTCCCTATCACTAGCTTAAACTGAAAGGATAACAATAACAACGGAAAAAAGAAAACCAAACCAACTAAATTCCCGAGAACACAAAAGGAATCGACAAAAAAAAAAAAAAGCTGCAAAATTATGATAAACACGAGTTTCCTCTCAAATGTATAAAAGCAAAGAAGCAGCTGCAATCGCCTATAGCCAAGAGTGTTGACAATAGGCTTGGCGAAAGCAAGTAATAGATTTTCAGGGTAGAAGATGAAAATGGTAGCTGTAAGGAATAAAAGGCGATGGCAGTAGAAACTTTTTGCACAATTACTGAAAGAAAATCAAAGCATTCTGATGAAGAAAACTTACTCTCGAGCTTCGATTTCTAGCGTCATCTTAGTTCCTCCGCCGAGCTACGAGCTGCAACAGTGCAGCCAAGAGGGAGGTTGAAGTGACAATAGTTCGACAACGACGGGGGAGATTGTCTTATGACTAGTCGAGGGATGAGGGCCGTTCCGTCGAATTATCGAAGGTGTGTTAATTCACTAGTATTTATATATTTATTATATATATTATTAATATGTATATATTTATTATATATATGAATATTAATAAATCAAATTAATTTGTGTATAATTTGGGGGGGAAAAAATGAACTACAAAGTCTTCAATTGAAAACCCTCAAACTACAAAAGATAATATTGAAATTTACTCTTAAAAAGTGAATGAAGGTAATGAAAATCTTCGCTATGGATGGAAGATTTAAAGGTTTGAAGAATTTTGTTTGCAAGATGTATCGCAGTAGTTGTTTTGAATTTATGAAACAAAGCTTCAAATTATTGTTGAACTTTGGGTTGTATCATAAATTTTTGAATTTTGAGTATGAAAATTTGCAACTCAATGAGAGAATTTGGATATAAATGGGTGATTTTGTTTGAATTTGTAACTTACGATTTAAATAGAGTTTATTGTTTGTGTACAACATTATCATCGTCGTGTCAATGTATTAATCTAGAAATTACATGTAAATCGTAACTCTAATAAGTTTTGAACACATGCATTCGATAAATATAATTATATCCATAAAAGATTTATTCATACATAAATAAAAATATACTTGCAAACATTTCTTCATAATTAAATACAAAGTAAAATAAGATAAATACAAATGAAAAGGTTTCCATAATCTGTATTATGTCTTCACCCTTTAAGCTACTAGAAACTAGGAGTTTCTTCAAATAACGTTGTTAACAACACGTCTTACAACTTGATTAAGCCATGGGTAACCTTGTGCGGTCTTGCCCTTTAAGAACTGAGTTCTTTTAAGACTAGTGTTCATCGATAAAATATTTGTGCGTCCTGCATTTCTCATTACTTCCCTGCACCATGTTATCCTAAGGAGCCTTATTACAGTTTTATAAAAGGCAAAAGGGTGATTTTGAAGAATTTCAGTGACGGCTTGATTCCACGGCTTAGGCAAGGTCTTGAGCAAGAGGTAAATCTTCATACTATTTGTGAGATAATAGCCAAGATAATAGATTTCCTTCAACCTATTGTCCACTTCTTTAATGTGTGCTATGATATCATAATTTTGGGTCATGGAGTATGCTTCCAAGTCTTTGATTTTTTGTTTTGCAACTTCTTTCATTTGCCTTGCACTAACTCCCATAAGGGTGTATTTTATTCTCTTAATACGTGCCATTAAGCTTCAAATGGACTACACTCACAAAAAAAAAAAAGAGAATAACTTTAGTAATTCATCAATAATCAAAAAGTTACATAACTAACAAAAGAAAACAAAGAGCTAAACTCAATTCATAAAACTTTTGAATAAAAATATAAGATTATCATATGTTATACATTTAATAAAGCAAAAAAAAATTTATTCTTCATATAATATATATTCTTATTCGGTTTTTAACTCTAAATAAGGAATGATAATTATGAATGTTAGTCATTTTTATGGAATTTATAAAAATAAAAAATTAGTTTTATGAATTTAAAATTATTTTCTAATGAGATGGAAAATATTTTACAATTTTTTAACAAAAAAACACTTCTATAAAATTTTAAACCAAACAATATTCACAAAGCTAAAAGGAAGACCACTTAAAAGGGTCATATGTGTCGTTATACACTATACGTTGCTGGTAATAACTATTGACATTAAATGTAATTATGTTATACGTCACGTTGCTGAAGTTTTTCACTCAATTTTTTTTTCACTATATGGTTTATGATCTCTAATTTTTGTTTATATTATTTTCTTTCTGGCATATCACATGAAGTCAGGATCATAAAATCGACTTTAGAGCAAAACAATCTTAACAACTCTCCTTTCTCTTTGTAATGATGTAATTTGATGAAGTACCATTTTATTACTCTTAATGATTGAGAATTCTTTTTTGAAAGGTAACATGAATAGATACTTATGATCATCTTTTAAAATTTAAAATATTTAAAGACATAACTAAATATAACTATAGTTCTTAAATAAATAATATTGTACATGAATATAATTAATTATCTAAACTATCTGGAGAAAATAGAGTTGTATGGTGGCAAATACCCACATATTAGTTGTATCAGGATATGTTGCAACATTCAGAAAATAATGATGGTCACCCTAATTCCAATAATTACTCGACACAACTCTTGTAATAGATATCCTATATTTAACAATAGAGTAATCTTTTGTGATAAATATGGATTAATTTAATAAATTAATTATTTAATAAGCACATAAATTTAATCCTATGTTAATTATACGAGTGTCTGGTTACATTGTATCTAGTATACAAAAGCATGTTAAAGCTTAAAAAACATTAGAGCTCTTGTAGTCCATATTAGATGAGGAAGCTAAAATGTATGTGCTCGAGATCTGGAGGATGCTCATCTTTGAATAAAAGTTGCGGCATTCCTAATTTTGTCATAACAAAGGGTAGAGAGAGTATAAGTAGATCGAGCTAGGGTTTATTTACTTCGTATTTAAATGAAATTAGTAGGGTCACTATAATGGATGCATAAAATCACATGCCGTAAAAAAAAGAACAAAAACAATGATAGAAAAACAAAGGTGGTCATGTGGAAGCTTATCCAATGTTTAGGTAAATATCAGCAAAAGAATAAATATGAAATGAAAATATTAACTGTAAAAAAAAACATATTTTCTTCGTTGGATAATTAAAATTTGAAATATGAGGACTAATGAAGGATTATTTTAGTGTTTTATTTAGTCTATAATTAAAAATGAAATGAAATAGTACTTAGAAGAAAACATTCAATAATATGTACTCTTTATTAGTAGAACAACAAGGTAATTAGTAAAAATAGAACATTAACCAGTCATTCCTTGATTGATGGATACTTCTATCATTTTTCTATAATAGTGTGGGTTTGATTTGTGGGTTTTGAATTCTGTGTGTTATAGTTGAGAGATTGTATTAAGAGTATAAGAGTTGTATTATCGTTGGTATACGTATGACACTTAATTATTAAAATGTATAAATTTTTATTAAAAAATAAGATAACAATAAAATATAAACAAATAGTATTCAAAAGTTTTGATGCAAATCATAATCAAAAGCAAACCATAACAAAAAAAACATGAGATATTTTAAAAGAGTTTGAGAATAGGGAACTAACCTTGGATTAGAAGATATGACTAGCAAAGCACTGTTGTACACATGACAACACATACACGAAATTGTAAAATGAACAAGTCAATAATAAAAAGGAGAGAGTTGAAAGAAAACAAGAGTAACAATCACTATAAATAGGCAAACATAATATCGATTGATTCAAAAATGAGTACTTGAGCAATAAACATTTCTAGATTTTTGAATCTGATATGAATCCATACTAGATTTTTCAAGATATGGGCCTTGGGAAACAAGCTGCAGCACAAAGTAATTTCACAAAAAAAATCCTTTACAAGGCCTAAATAATATCATATCAATATAATAAATGATTAAAAATAATCTCAAAACTAATTAACAAATGACCACGTCATAGGAAGAATATATAAAGACATTTTTGTCAATAAAAATCTTAATGTTTTACAAACACAGCTCTAAAATTTTATGGCTATAGTAATTTATATATTTTTATTTTTAATTCTTTGAAATATAGCTTGAATTCACATGTAACATGACTTTATGTTAGCCATCTCACAATATCATTTCTTGTATATGTAACACTTCGAGCCCGAAAACTAGGCTTGGAATGATGAGATTTAATATTTTCTAATAATAAAAATGTGTAAATTTAATTTTTATTGTTTTTTCTTTGAAATATATGAATCTTAGATACCTTTGAAAATAATTTCAAAAAAAGGGGTCAAACTGAAAATAAAAGAGAATCCATTTTAAAAAAAATTAAAAAAGGAGGGGTTAACTTGCAAAAAGGAAGAAACAGATCATGTGGATGCCCAGTCAACAGCACGACGAGTCGCCGCACGTCGCATGGTAGACACATCGACACAAGCTCCACACGAGAAGCTATGCAGACAATCTACATGTCCGGTTGATCAAACGGCTCAGGGCCACTCCCACACGCGTGAACGACCTAGATTAGTTTCTCGAATAGGCTTGATCAAACGGTTCGTGTGTCTCCAATCGGATGGTTCATATTAGTTTCCTAAATGAACGCAATTGGACAGTTATCGTCGCGCCACATAGACCCACACGAATGACCTAGATTAAAAGATGAAAGGTATTTAAACCTCATTTCGGCCGATCTCCAAACCCTAGCCGCTAGGTTGACCGAAAAAGAAGATGAACACGGGACGTTGGAAGGAGCTCGGATGCCGAAGAGTGACGGTGCCACTGTGCTGAAAGTCAAACTAACACTGGTAAGCATGATTTTCTTCATTTTTCTTCATTTCCGATCTTTTTTTTTTTGTAAGTTTCACCATAGATCCATCAAAGAGCACCATAAGCCGAGGAAGAGAGATGCGCACCGTGACTGAAAGTTGGACCTGATTTCGATAAGTCGTCCACCTTCCTTTGGTCCTTTCCCTCCTGTAAACACTAATAACACGTTGTTTTTTCCATTTAGCAATGAAAGGAGAGAGAAAGAGAGGAGATAGGTGAAAGCCGAAGGTGGGAATCACCACGGCCAGTGGTTTCGAGGACCCACGCCGCTAGCGGCCGATTTGGGGTAAGGATGTTGGAACCCTTCTCTCTGTAACGGTTGACCGAAGGTCAACAAGGAAAATAAATAAATAATAATAATAGTAAAATAAATAAATAAAATTAAAATTAATATAATAAATATATATATAATAATAATAAATGTAATAATAATGATAATGGAAGCATGGTAGAGATAGAAACAAAATAAGGTGATATGCATGTAGGTAGATATATGTATAAACACACTTAGCAGAAACAAAAATCTAATCGTGTCGCTAAATTTAATCTATAAAGTTGACGATGGAGCTAATAAAATTATTATTGTTATTTTGATTTATCTTGCCATTTTCTTAATTTAATTTACACGTATTTTATGTATATACTTATCTTATCTTCATTTGTTTGTTTTATTTTATTTCACATAACATTATTTTACTATGATATTCCATATATTGTATTTCACCCGAATCAACCTCACTTTATTTTGTTCCACTTTATTTTGCCTTATTTGAATCTAAATTAGTTTACCTTATCTCGTCATGTTGTATTTTTAAGATACTTTATTTTACAGGCTACGTATTCTGGCACTAATATTTGTGTTCATTCATGTGTTGCAAATATTAAAGAATAAAAGGTGATATAGGCTTATCTTAGGAATATGCAAACTACAGGACAAGTTTATAAATAGAAATAAATTTTGGTAATGAGGTAAATAAAGCTATCATCGGATGTCATAAAGGGGAATAAATAGGTTGATCCCTATCATGAATACGATCCTCAGTCATACGAGGCTAGGAAGTCCTATACTGGACGAGGTTTGGGAGATTATTGGGAGATTGTCCTATCCTAGATGAGAACAAGAGCAAGAAGGGGTTCAGATTTATCTAAGTGCTATACTCGACCTTATGCTACAGATCGAGCTACATCATTTGGTTGCTGAGTGCAGTCCTTAATAAGGTGTTGGGTGCTTCTGCACTAATAACATACATTATTGATACGCCGACAAGGCAGGTCATCATACGAGCAGCCACAATGCTGACAAGGTTGGTTAGCTTGGACAGGTGGAGCTGTAGGTGGGGGCAAGGTTGGAAGAAGAGCAACTCTGGTTCATTTCTCTAGAGGGTTACTTATTGGGTCAAACAATCTTCTTCTAAGCTGTTAGAGTTGTTATTGGGTACGGACTCAAACAATATATTGGTGTTTGGCCGAGATAAGATCTTCGACCAACTGGGTATGTTCGAGCACCTTTGCATACGATCTGGGTCATAGCATTACGACCCGGTCATAAATTTCGGTACAAAAGCCCTTGAGAAGTTTTCTAGCTTTTTAGCTTTCAATGGTGACCATCAAATGGGCAAACCTAAACAGTTGAACAAAACAAGTTGCATATTGGGCTACAGATAAACTTTCTTGGCGGAGGTCCTAAAATTCTTCATCTTTCTTTTCTAGAACATAGGCAAGAAAAATGTTATCAAAGAAAGCATCCTTGAAAACTTCCCAGGTAGTAAGGGTAGATGTGATTTCTTTCATAAGTCGCCACCAGTATTTAGCTTTACCGTTTAACATGAAAGCAACAAAATGGACTTTTTATTCTTCGATCAGATCTAAGACAGATAATATCTTCTCTATTTGTAGGATCCAGACTTCGGCTACTAAAGGATCAATACCACCTTCAAAGTATGAATGTTAAGTTTCCTAAACTCTGCTATATTGTGGGAGATAAATCGATCTGTATTTCAGAATTCAGGGATAGGGGTGGACAAGGATTGGCCTGGTTATATCCTATGGCTGCAGTAAATCTTTGGATGGCTCAAAATTTTTTTACAAATTCAGCCCTGGTCCGATGATCAGAGTTTCAGGTCGCTTAGTACGCTCTACAGATGGTGTTCCTCGCATCATTCCTACAAAATAAAGGAAGACACGAGTTGGAGGTTTAATCTTCGAAAAGAGGAGTTATTTCTTTCGTAGGTATTCTAAAAGGTTCATCTACCTAAAGCCTCAATGCAAGAGATTTAATCCACAAAATTCTGCTCTGATACCATCTGTGATATCCCAAGTGTTAACTAAGACAAATGTGTATCATATACAGATTCAGAATAACGAGTGCATGATAAAATTTATGTAGTAGAACAAAATCATTACAAATTCCTTATAAATACATATGAGTTCTAATACATACATATACTGATGCAAGAAGTGGTTGCAAAAAAAACATAAGGGTCACTTATTTCATTATGTTATTGGATTTATCAGAGTGCGGGAACAGTCATGCACTCAGACTTGTGGATCCACAGGATCCTCAAAGACTGTCAAAGGTAGGTCAACCTGCGGCTCCTCACTTTTTTCCTTACTTGGGGGAGGGGGGGCATGGAAAGAATGAGTTTTATATACTTAGTAAGGAAAATATTATTAAATTAATATTATAAGATTTTAAAAGTTAATTATTTTATCTTACCATTTAACTTTCTCGTTTATCTATCTCAAATTTTAGAAAATTATTTATTTATTAAGAAAACAATACGTTAATATAAACAATCAAATATACATCATGTCAGATAATAGAGAAAATCAAATAAATAATGAAATGTTCAGATTTTTGTATTATTCTTCGCGAAATCGTTACAACTTCTATCTCTGATGGCGGACACAGATTTTTAATTATCTAAGTAAAATAAGCAGATCAGATACAGATACAATAATTTATTTAGGCTCATTTTCGGCTAGCCAAATCATGGTACGATATATGACCATGGTCGTACTATAGTAGTGGCCTTAACAGATATCTACAGTCACGACATTACTTAGCCACGGGTGACCCCTATAGATAGTGTGACACCACTATCGTCACATGGTACGCCGTTATCCATTGAGAGTGATACTCTTATATTTTTTTAGACCAAATAGGGGAGGAGGAGGCAAATACCCCGAAGGGTAAGGGGAACAGATACTCATCAAAGATAAAAAGTCTAACGAGACACTTGAAGCAATATGCATATCAATATAGATACAGTTCGAACCATACATGCTTCATTCCACTTTTTTCTTTTTCTTTTCTTTTATATTTTTTACTATTACCGACTACATATTATATTTATTATATACAAATTTATCAAGTATCTGCAATTCACATAATATACTTGAAAATAAGAACAAGTCGACTCATATGAACACATAGACATACAAAACAGGTAAAATAACAATTATATTAATTTAGTTTATCTAAAAATACTCATTAAGAAGTCAAAAGAAATACTAGATTTCTTATCGAAATTTTGATGTTTTCTCCTTCGGCGTTCTCCTTTCTTTTTCTTCTTCTCTTAGTAGACTACTATCTCTTTCTCTCTCTCTAAATCTTTGAAAAATAAAAGAATGAAAGTATGGAGAGGAAGGGAAGGGGGAAGACAATTTATAGCGTTGTGGAACCGTTTGATTCGCACTGAGTGGTGAAATCCGGTGAAGAGAGAAAAGAAAAAGAAACTCAGCACGAAAAACAAAAGAGGAGGACCTCCTCCACGGGCAGCGGCAGCGCGCTGCCCAAGGCAGCAATGGCACAATACAGGCTAGCCTACAGGCGCACAAGCCTCTTGTTGTGCGTGCAAGGCTTAGGCGCGCTGGGCGTTGTGCACGCAAGCCCTAGGCACATAGGGTCTATCAGCGAATGCATGCTATGCAAACGGCATGCGCACAGTGTGCGACGCCTGTCTGTGCGCGAGGTGACGCGTGCACGACCCGTCTGTGTGCGATAGGATGCGCGTAGGTCTTGACCCCGCATCATGTGCGCTGGGCGCACGTCCCTTATGTGCAGGCAGGTGGAGGGGACGTGCACGTTGTGCGCGCGTCCCATGCATGCGAACAGGACTACGCGTTGGACGTACGTCCCGCGACTACTATACGGGCATGCGCGCGCGCACATTGACCAGCACTTGCACAGGCAACCTGACTCCCTGTAGGATTTTTCTTGTAGAATTTTCTTCCAAATTCGTCGTTTTTTAATTTTTATATTTAATTTAAATGAATTAGACTTAAAATAAAATAAAATAAAATTAAATAAATAAAAATCAACTAAAATTACGAATTATAATAAATATTAAGCAGTCTAAATTAATTAAGTTTAATGCGACTAAATCCCTGAATAAATAGAGTTATCATTTTAGCACAATAATAAACGGAGTGTTATAATATTAATCTCTATACAAAATTTATATTCAATTAAGTTTAGAAATTATAAATTATATTTGAATCAATTTTGAGAAAGAAACATCTCACACGTGTTTATTTTTATTGACTTGGTCATTTTTTATACTTAGTGCCGATATAACATGCTCATTTGTAATATTTTTTAATTTAATGTTTTAAATTAACCCTAAATAATAAAAATAAAATGAATCACTAAATATTATTTTTTTCTTTTCCTTATTATTTTTCTTCCACTACCTCTTTAAAAAAATAATTAAAATAAATTTTCACTAAATATTACCATGTTTTGTAAACATTTATTATATATTTATAAAAATTATAGATTAAAGTAATTTTATAAATTAAAAAAAATTAATTGCAAGTGGCAAATAGTTTTAACTCCCAAAATATTAATTTAATATAATATATAGAGGAACAAAGACCCAGTGGTAGGCTAGAATTGTTTAATGCTTTATTTTTTGAAATACACGCTGAACTGCCATTTCGGGACCGTTTCCAGGAAAATGGCGAATATTACTTTATTTTCTCTAGAATTTTTTTTTGTTTGACGAAAATAAAATACAGATCTCCATAAAAATAGGGGTAAGGATCTGGTATTCTCAAGACTACGAAGTTTGAGTTTACACTAGATCTGGATGATACGAAGTCAACTTTATCAGTCCACTACTTTTTCGACACGTGTGAATTCAGAGTCCGTCCTATAAGATACGAACGCTTTGAGGGTTTCTGGACTATTCTACTCGACGCGTTTAACTGTAGAAACTCTCCTTCTCCGTCAAACAAACTCTCATCTGTTCGCCGCCTAGTCTCTGAAGATGCCTCGCCGGAGCTCTGGAGGTTTGTTTTCCTTCAGATATTCCATTTTCTTCCTTGGGATCTATACATGTAGAATACGTTTACACGGTCGATTTATTACTCTTGTTCATTTGGTGGCTAGGGTTTTGGGATTTTCATAGGAGTTGCATGTTTGCATCACCTGAAAGGGTTGGCTTAAATAATCTAGATTTGAAGTCGTTTGATGCGTTTGGATTAGGAAAAATAGTAATTAGTCAACTCTATTTGTATGAAATTTTTAGGTGTTTCATGTTTGTCCACGGATAGGGATTTAGTTGTGTTTTTGGGGTCTGATGTTTTGGCGAATATGCTGAAGGATTTTTTTTAAGCTTGTGAAATTACTATATGTTGGCGAAAGCGTTGTGTATCATTTGAAAATGCTTAGCTGGGTTGTTCCTGCTTCTTTTATATCTTTCCTGGATCAACAAGTCTGTCTTAAAAGAAGTCTGACTAGATTAAGCTATTCCATTATGTTAAATAAGAATGGACCTATTTGGATTTTGTTTATTAGGGAAAGCCATGGGCTTTAATGTTGCTCTATT
The DNA here is from genome assembly GCF_000150535.2 of Carica papaya. The sequence goes on from NW_019014672.1 coordinate 173,638, forward strand.
TTAAATTGCAGGAAGACCTGCCCCACGCCCAGCAGCTCGTCCTGCTCCACGTAGGCCCCCTCCTCAACCAGGTGATGATGTTTGAACTCTATACTTTGGGAGTATGCATATGTATGTTGACTGTATATGCATATTAGATAGGTACTAGGTCTATAGTAGCTAGATGGGTATGTATGTATCATGGCATGGATGCTTTTTAGTTCATACATCAAGAAGTGTGAATATACTAAAGTTTGACTTCAGACAATCATGATATTTATCTAATAGTGTTGTTTTGGTGCAGTTCACCATGCTCCTCCTCCAGCTCCTGCTCAAGGTGGTGGTGGATCAATGCTGGGTGGCATTGGTTCAACCATAGCTCAGGGTATGTAGGAAAAATATACTATTGTCAAGATAGGAGCTTCCATATTTTCCTATGAATGGGTTGCCTATAGTCTACTGAATATTAGCATATGGCTCAAATTGGTTCTCTTTTGTTACAGGTATGGCATTTGGTACCGGAAGTGCCATAGCACATAGAGCTGTTGATGCTGTTATGGGTCCTCGTACCATTCAACATGAAAGTGTTGTCTCTGAGGCTGCTGCTGCAGCCCCTTCTGCAAATAATTTCGGGTCTGATGCCTGTGGTGTTCACACAAAGGCCTTCCAAGATGTAATGGCCCCACTCCCCTCCTCCCCACTTGATCCTCCATTTATTTTTTAATTTAGTCTTTGGTAGGCAAACAGTAATGATTAAAATATTCACCGACCTTAATTCTCTTTTTTCGCTTAACTGAAGAGCAAAACAAGAAACCAGAAATGTGCTAGAAATTTGGTTGGGTTTCTTTTACTTAATATCAAATGTATTCAGAAAATTTCTGGCTTCTGGATCATTCTTTCTAAAGAAAGAAAAATTAGAAAGACCACAAGTTTGGAGTTTGTGATTTGTAGATTGTTATATAAAACAGATTTTTGAGTTAATGGTAGTGAAGCACCTAATGGCATCCACTAGCATCTGTCAATTAGCCTGAGATTAATGTGTCTCTTGTTTACATAGGTTAGTTACTGTGTAGAAAACCTATACCTTATCCATTCTTTGTGGTGCAACGATTCTTATTCATTCTTTGCTATTTTGAGTACTGTTATGTATGATATCTAACTTCCGATATTTGTTCTTCTTATTTCATCCAGTGCCTGAACAACTATGGAAATGACCTCAGCAAGTGTCAGTTCTACATGGACATGTTGACGGAGTGCAGGAAGAATTCAAGCTCTATGTTGGGTGCTTAAGTCCTATCTTAGTCTTTGACATTCAATTGGAAAAATCAGCTTTGATATGTTGCCTTTGGTTTATTGGTTGATTATAATTGAGCCGAATTCTGTGTATTAGTTAAAGATTGATCAATAATTTGAATCAGAAACTGGTGCTACATGGATTATGAAGTCTGGTTTCCATTGATTTTAAACTGAGACTTGAATGTTTTGTCAATAGCGTCTTGAACCCAAATCAAATGGCTTTTACATGATCTGGCTTTCTTTATTTTGATGGTGGTAGTGCTTATGTAGATCTGTTTGAGATTGTTTATTTCTAGTTCTAACTAATTTTTAACTACTTTGATTTTTTCTCTTTGGTAATATTAGAAACTAGGGATGACCAGTCTGAAAGTTGGTGTGGGTTTCTTTTTTTTTTTTTTGTTTTCCTTATCTTTTTGGAGATTATTGGAGTTTTTAAATTTATTTAATGTAGGTGTTCATCACTTGGGATTCTACTGAAAACTGAGTAGAATAACATGTTGACTATTTGCTATTTTTGATCTGGTCTAGGTGGGATTGGAAAATTTTAATTTGGTCATATATACATATCTATGATATATATTATGTTGTAATATAAATATATGGTATATACTTATGTAAATAAATTAGCTGGAAATCGAAGCAATTTAGGAGGTCATTCGCACACGACAGGTGGTGGGAAATCTCACCTTAAGACTTGAAAAGCCTAAAGCTATAAGACACAAGAGTATTACCTGCATATGTACCTTTCCTTTTGGTGTTTTAAACAGATTTGGAGATGACAAGAATGTCTGGATTACTTGACGTACTTTTGGATCTCTTAGACTTGAAAAGCTACAAGATACTTGGTAGGTGAAAAAGTTATATGGTGAAGAACAAGAGACTATGAATTAACAAACAACTATTACGGAGTTGGAGAGTTAGTATTATCAGCATGAGTAAATATTTTACATGAATTCTATAACTAGTCATCATAGCAATTTGTACCTATATATATAGGTAGGTAACACACCACTCAAATATATACTTCTGTATGTATATATATATATATATATATAAGTCAGGTTGCCTTGTTAATTCAGTCATGAATAAATAATATTAGATATACTTCTTGACTTCACACATGAAATGGGAAAATTGATCTTGCCAATGGCGAAACTGCTATTTAATTATCATAAGAGTGGAGCTTCCAAAATTCCTTTGATAGATATATCCAAATAAAAGTAGTACAAAAATATTGTTCATAAAAAGACTCCCTTACCCGAATAGAAAACATACCAATATCTAATACTGCCTACCAGAACAAATTAGCACCTTTTTTTTTTGTTGAAATTGGTGCTAGCACATTTGATAATTCAAGTTGCTAGACCAAAAAAAAAAAGTGTTCCTATTTACAATCTTCACTCCTGCTCAGTTCTAACTTATAGGAAGTTTTTAATTATTTTCCTTCATAGTCTACCTTTCAAAAAGCTGATGCAAAGTTTCTTCAATGCCTCCCTATCTGGCTCAAGCTTCTCTACATTTGCCTTCACTTCCTCTGCATAAGATTCCTATAAATACAAAGAAGAGAATTGTCTGAGTCAAAGAAATGAAACAAGTAAGATGATCCGAAGATTCTAACAACCATACATATATATATATATATATATATATATATATACATACCACAATGTCTTTGCGCTGCAGAAGACGATCAATCAGGTTTAGAAGAATGTCTTTGCTGTACTCCGGATGACCCTGCACGCCCATCATGTGGTCACCATACCTAATCATCTCAATACCAGTCTTATCTGACCATGCCAGCACCTCAACTTTAGCAGGCACTTCCAACACCTAGGATAAGTCGAGTTTCGTTAATTAAACGAGAAGAGAACTAAATTGTACTAAACCCAACGCAAATTGCTAATTGCAGGAAATTGCAAACTTATTGTTGCCAGTTCTTTAATATAGATGTAAGCATTACCAAGCTAATTGTATGGAGTAATTGACAAACCTCGTCTCGGTGGCACTCGATGAGAGAGAGTACACTTGGTATTTGAAGAGACGAAAATAACTTCACTGCTGGTGCTGATAAATGGATGGGTGTCACTCCAATGTCCCAACCCGACTCAGCCCTGCCTGTCTTTCCTCCCAAAGAACGCGCCATCACCTGGTTTATTTACAACCCATTTTCATCATTTCGACTTTTAAAGCAATTTCTGAGCTGTATATTAATACACACAACCCAACTGATTTCTTCTGTCCAAGTAAGAATAAGTTCAAATGGCGTATGGATCATATCTTTACCAAGGAAACACAAATAACCAAAAACAAAAAACATAAAAGATTTTCTCCAAAAAAGTAAAAAATATATACATATATATATAAAAGAAGTAATGAGTACTGATACAAAGAAAAAGACTATTCACTAAAAAACACTAGCTATAAGACAAATATGAAAAAGACAATCGTTTATTTGGGACATATTACTTTAAGGACAAACAACTGAGTCTATATGTATGATGCATGCATGTGACTCGTCTCGCTAGCGCCAGAAGCACCAGCTTAAGCCCTGCCCCGTGATTTTATGGGAGACGAGACTTTTTATCTCTGCACTTAGAACATAGTTATATCGCTGATCAAATAATTTACCTATCCTATCCACAATTACTCATGTACAAATGCATGAGTATATGAATGTTTATGATACCATCATCAATTCGCACCAAAGGGTTCTGACCATATAAATGCAGGACACACACTTTCGCAACATGCAGAAATAAAAAAGTACTTTTAAAAGAGAACAAACAAAATGAAGTGGCACCACGTGTTTTATGATATGGGACTTGCCTACCAACAATCGTTATCTGCTTACTGCTATAATATATTAAAATTGTGGCTGTGCAGACCCTTACCATATTCAGCTACATGTGCCCTCTTATTCAACGTTCAATTGTAGACATACAATATACTAAAATTATTAGTATAATCGAGTAATCTAGCGCTCAATCATGTAGGTTGAAATCATGCTTATCATGTTTATTTGTATAAATTCCAGACATGATGAGTGAGGGGGCGTGCCGTTCACGTGAAAATCTATCGTGTTCTATCAGAAATAAGCAATATTGCTGCATACGAACAAAGCAAACTAGGTTGTTTTCAATATACATCTATCAAAGAAAGAGAAACACAGATGGAGGAAACCAAAATATACTCCTACGTGGTGGAATACCCATATCAGCATTGTGTTGAAACATTATCAACATATTTTAATAATCATATTCTTTCGTCCAACTTCGCACGCATAACATTAAATGATTATAGAAGAATAGACATGACAAACGGACGGACAAGATTCGGAATAAATCAGCCACAAGGCCACATCACTGCAGGAAAGAAAGAAAAATCCTATAGTTTGTCTTTTCTTTGAGGGTATCAGGCCCCAGTTAACTTCGATTACTGACAGACAACATTTATACAGGCTGCTAGAAAGAAATTGCATCACATATATGGCATCTCCGTTCCTAGAGTTTATGCTAATAAGGATCAAGTTCAACAAATGGTCCCCAACTAGGACCCAAGTCCCACCACTTAAAAACAATCTGGAACGTGATCGATATCAGAGTAAGGAAACCATCTAATTTAATTTGAGGACTTTATATGTTGTAAAATAATTGCAGAATGATAGCTGGTCAGATTTTACTGCAACCAAGTACAGATAACGGGAAATTAGCAAGGGAATAGCACCGACATGGATTCCAACAAGACTTTTTCTAGGGAAAAATGGAGCTTTGACAGACAGATCAAACGACTATGGACGACGGTCCCACTTGCTTCCAAATTGAAAAAGTTAACTCATTGTGATGCTAAAATGGCGCTTCGAAATAGTCACCTTTCTATAATAATTACTCACTATTATATAACAATTAGACAAAATATTATTATCAAAGATCAAAAAATTTGTTGCCGGGACATACGTCTCCGCTATCCCATAAAACATTCCGAGTCTAATTTCCCTTCTGTGTTCGGCATATGTATCATATGGGATTTGACCGTAGACTAGGGTAACCCACCCGTCATGATCGACTGCAAGGCAGCCTTCTGTCAACAAAAAAGAGATTCAAATCGTCTATAGACTGAAGAAAAAAGGAGAAGTTTACAAAACGCAATGGAGCGTTTTTGTATGACCAGGCGCGTGGGTGGGCATCCATTTCCATGCTGTCTCACTGCCAGCGTTTAACAATTTAACAAACACTTTCCACCTGTGATTGACGCAGCTCTTCAAGTGCATCCCGATGGAACACTTAGCGAGCCACTCCAGCCCAATCGCAAACAGGATTATGAGAGAATTTAAACACGTGATTCCGGAATTTTTGTTGTTACAGAGTTAAACGCTGGCGTTTTACCTGAGTGGTAATTTGACCTACAAGGTGATTATATTATCACTTTGGATGATTTCGAAGAAAGAGTCAAATTGGGACGAGAACAGCTGGCTGTCCTGCGTTCTGCCAGAAATAAGATTATATGTTGGGGTCTGTTTGGTTCGGGTTCTTTTCCTTTGTTAAAAAATTATTTTATTTTTTTATTATTAAACTATGAGTCAATGACTTATAAGGGATTTTACTTTTGAATCTCACAAAAAAAAAAAAAGTGAATTAAGAAAGCATTTTATTCATTTCTAACAAATATTTTTTAGAAGTGAAAAACACTTAAACAAAAAGATTTGTTAAGAACTTACAATTTTTTAAAAGTGAAGTATAAGATCATTTTCACTGTTAACAATTTTATAAAATTTGTTTGAGGACTGAGACAGCTTGCTCCTCGGGAAAGAAGAAGAAAGAAAAAGATTAAGCACATGAAGCAAACTTATCAAGTAATTTTCTGGAAATTGATTTTTTTTTTGTTTTAAATATTCTGCTGTTCTCAGATTCTGATGATCTGATCTCCTTGAAATTTTAATCTTCATTTAATTTAAAACACAGTTTTCAAATGTTATTGTAAACTGCAGATTTTCTCTGGTTAAACCGAACCCATCCTCGTCACTAACTAGATTTCGTCGCTATACACAAAATAGCGACATGTATAAGTAGTAATGGATACTAAACAGTAAATTTGATATATATCTATATATATATATATATACAAACAAAGGCGGAAAAAGAAGGAAAATGAGTCCGAAAAGAACAAGAAATACCTGATGGCCGAAACAAACGCCGAGAACCTTTTTCTTCATGGAGTCCAATTTCTTCAGCAGCGTGATAAGCCTGCAGATCCAAGGATCATCGCCGTGAGCATCATTGCAGCTTCCAGTAATCACAAATCCATCGTAGCTATCGATCTCATCCTCTTCAGGGAACTCGCCGGAAGCCACGCGATAAACTAACCAAGTCTCTCCTTCCTCCGCCAGCATCCTCACGAACACACCAAAATATCCTCCGTATTTCTTCTTGACATAATCGGAATCCTCCGCGCACAACAGGACAGCGTACCTCTTTCCCCCCATTCTTCTCCCTCGTTTTTCCCCCCTTTGGACCGAAATTACGAGAATGCTCGATTGCAGAGAGAGAGTGAAGGAAAGCTTTGCAGTCGTTCGACGTTTGGACTTCTGTTTCAAAATCTTTCTCTCCCTAAATCAGAGCTATTAGGAAGAGAAAGATACTCTCTCTCTGTGTCTGTAATGGAGGTTTTAGAGGAAAAACGGGTTGGGGTAGATACAGCAGGGAAAGAGAGTCATTTATATACAAAAATTACGGACGTCTGTTCGAGACGTAAATTACAATATTGCCATAAAAAATTTGGCTTTCCAAATTTGTCCCTCTGTATATATATATATATATTTATCTAATATTGGATACACGTTTTAAATATATTGTTTATTTTCTCATGATTTGTTTCCTTTTTTGTTTAGAAACTTTTTTTGTCTGATTTTTTGAATATTGTATTCGATTTAATTACTTTTAACAATTTTTTGACTAAAATTTACTGTAATAATTAGTGAAATCTAATTATCTTATGACCAAAATGTAAAGATATCATATATTGTTTCCCATTTTTTTTGGTTCTTAATCAAAAAAAAAAAAATCAAGAAAATCATATTTTATAATTTTTTATAATTTTTCAGATTTGGGTTTTTGTAATTTGAGGGGATTAATTGACACATTTAATTTTTTTAATTAATATATAATATATATTACAATTTTATTACTTTCAACGTATATAAAATGTTTGTTATCTTTTACTTATATCTTAATAATTTGAATATCATACTTTCTCTGAAAATAAGTTCTAAGCATTACCATTTATTATGTTGGTAAATAATTTCGATTTAGGTCTAGCATTAATGGGGCTCGCCTCAGTCATGTCCGAATAAAATTAAATCAAACATTACGAAGCCTTCTCAATTTTAGACTTAGCCTAATTTATGTAATTAGCCTCTTGTCACGAGTTTAATATTATTATTTCATATTTTTATAGAAACCAATTAACAAACACTATAATTAAGAGAAACACATGCACTAGTCAAGAGAACACTTCATAAATAGATCATATCATGGTGTTTCTCCATGGTAATATGACAATATAGTATAAATGATTAAAAAGTTGACTCGTTGATTCCTAAAAATGACAAATAATAATAAATTTAGAAAAATATATAATCCTGGCTTCTTAAATATATGGAAGCACTTCAAAAGATGCAAAATGCATAACATAAATAGTTTTTATTGATTCTACTAAAGATGAGAATGTGTAAGACAACTATAAGTGAAAATAAAAACTATGTACAGTTAGATGATGAGACAAAAAAAATAGTGGTTATATATATAGATATATATATTTTATAATCTCATACATTCTCATGATAACTTGTTTATCTAACATTAAGTACTATTTTAGGCAACATCAAATGCTACTTAAATACTTATATAATAATAAGTGCTAAATAAGTGATTTTGTAGCGTTAGTCACGAGGGTGTTCTAGATATATATAGTTAGATAAAGGAAAAAGAAACAAGTTAAATGAGCTATACATTTAATTTGGTCTATACAATGTCTCGACTATTTAGATAAAAGAGTTAATTGAGCTCTTCTCGAGCTTGAGGAAGTCTTATAATGCCCGTGGGCAGATGATGATGCCAATTGACGAGGTAGTCGATACAACAATTGTCCTCCCAATTTATATGGATAGTCTTAACCTCTGAGTCATAAATATAATATATTTAAAAATTTTTTATTGTGGTGCATGTCTAGGTAGATTCATTATCTTCTTTTTTAGAATATCTAGGTAATGACAAGATAGTTAATATCAAGAACAATCTTCCTGATCCCATGTAATCTTACGACCAAACAAAACATTATTGAAACTAAACAAGAAACACACACAATTTGCCCAATAACTGCTCTACCTAAACCACCAAAGTTAGATGCATCAATATTAACCTTAAACCAACCATCTAGTGAGACACTCCAACCAATATCTAGGTAATGAATATGGCTCCTACTAACAGGACATTGACTGTATTTAGCATGAGTCGTCTTGAATTTCAAAGTGAGCCTTAGGATTTTCATACTCGATGGGGACGACATAACTCTCACATCTTTTTATAAATGAAATCATTCATTGATCTCAAAATACGCCAAGTTGCACTTTTAAAAAAAAAATTCTTCCAATTAGTAAGTCAATAAACGTTAGCTTTTTGAACACACACTTTTATACATCTTTCTGTCAAAAGTATTATAGATAATTGAATAACATTAGGTACCAACCTTAATGTACCTATCAAGTCTTTAATAGAATAAAACGAAGTAGTACTTAAATATATTGGATGACTAGGTAGGAGGAACGGTCAAAAACCACCACACGAAGCAATTTAATTGGAGTAGATAAATGAGTTAATTATATAAAGATTAAATTGTTCAAATAATAAAATAATAATAATAATTGAATTATAAAAAAACTAACTCAATAATACTCTTAATTCCTTAAAAAATTATGGAACTCATAACTTGTTTGTCAACCCCCTAAAAGCCGAGCTCGTGATAGATGATTAATTGATCCACAAAAATATAAAAAAAAAAAAAGCATAACATTAATCTTTTTTACCATGCAAGACCGCACAAACGTGTTGATTGGAAATTCGCGATCCAACTTTTATATATATATATATATATATATTCTTTTAAGAATCTCCTAACTTTTATATTTTGTTTTAATTAAAATATTAAATCAAAATTTTAATTCATATAATTATTTTGAATTAAAAAAATCTAGTTATAATGATTTTTTTTTTTCTTTTCAAAAACGTAATATAAATTTGTTTAGATTAATTTAGTTACTATAGTCTTACTAACAAATTAATAAAATAAATTTTTAATTTTACTAAATTAAATATTATGTATCAATTACTATTAATACAAACATACAAAATTATAACTTTAAATAGAATTTATAATTTATAATTTTTTTAAAAAAGTGTTGGCATGTAGTTTCTTTACATACGAATTCCTCATTTGTGTATGTAATGATGTGGATAGATGTAGTGTTAATAACTAGTGGACATTAGTAGAAGATAAATTATTGGGTACGTGTAAAGTTGGAGTAGTCATTTTACCCAATTGCATTCTTTGTCCAAAAAAAGTTAAACCTAGTAGGATGCACATTAATGGGGAAACGTAAATTCAATTATCATAACCAATAATTCAATTCAAGAGCTTTATTAATTTATTTTAAATTTTTATATAATTTTCATATTTATAAAGTCTATCAACATATTTTTCTTCTTAGTTTATAATATTAATTGTGTATAAATATTCAATAGAGTAATTATTAGTTGCTTCAAAAATAATAAATAATTAATAAATATAAAAATATCTTTTATGCATGATATTACAAAATACAATGAAATCTTAATTTCATTTAACCAAAAAAAAAAAAGAAAAAAAGAATAG
>NW_019014672.1:184012-219727 GCF_000150535.2 Carica papaya
CCTTGGACTTTTGGCTAGTAATGATATTTTTTTTCTCGTTTTTTTTTTTCTTTTGATGATAGTAAATGTAATTCTAAACTGACACGAAATCAAAATAAATCTAATTTGAATCATATTAAGATATTATACTAGGCAATCAAATTTTTAATAGATATATTGAAGCAAAAAAAAAAAAAAGACAGTATATGTTGGCACGACATTAATGGTAGGCTTTGATTTATGGATCATGATCTTCATGAAAGAAGGGTATAGATTTCCAACCACTTAAATAAGCTTTGCTCTTACTTAGATATAAGATGTAACGACTCCAGAAATATCCAAAAAAAAAAGATAATTAAAGAGCGGAAGTGTAATAAATGTTCAGGGTTTACATTCCTTATACAAATAACTTAAAGTACCAAACAGTGTTACGGAATTCACCATTTTGAAAGAAACACAAGAATACGGAAATAAACGAAAAATAAAGAAATCTAGCATCTACTCGCAATACTCTTACGGATCGGGCTTTGGAACCTAGTACTCTTGATCTGAAATGGTTAAATAAGGGATGACTACACTAACCCAGTAAGAATATCACACTATATCATCGACACATAAGTAAAAGTTAGTATAAAATCAAAAATCACTAATGGAGTACTAAATTTAGCAAATTCATTTATTAATCATAATAATCATTTATCGTTCACTTACCGTAGTAGAATTTATAAAAACAATCTATACAGATAATAATATTATACAGATCATATTCTACGTATAATCAGCAATCATAACACATATGATAAATCTATATCCATCATCAATAAATCAAACAACAACTGTCACTCTTTTTACCAGCCTGCTGGTATCCATGGAGGTTCATAGGGATGTCCTCACTACACGTAAACCATTTCATTTAACATTCTTAATTACGGAGCGTCCCTATACCCCATTCAGTATGAGCACCAATTTACCAAACCTCAATACCCCGTCCGGTATGAGGGTGAAGCGGGTCGTCCCCATACCCCGTCCAGTATGAGCGTCAAATTATCAAGTCTCCATATCCCCTCCGGTATGAGACAACGTTCACGGTGAGATTTCTTATGTACCCGGTTCGTCCACCATCTCCCAAGATATCATGTAAGGCTGCCGTTTCATCATATAATTTTTACCATTTAACGTTTATTTTTTTCCGATTCAGTAGTAAATACATAGAAAAAATTATATATGCATTCAAAGCCATAAAATTAATTAATAAGGTATTATAATGCATTTAAATTGTAAAACAATCAACAAAGCAACAATAGAGAATTTTTGGCTCTGCTTCCATTAGCAACCCGTAATTAATTATGCACATTTTCTAAATTGATACAAATATCGTATTATTATTTATTTAAACTTTAATTCTATAATAGAAAATATGGTGAGGGATCTTTACTCGATTTGATGCCCGAAAAGCTAACTGTTCGACTGCGCTTATGGGCGATTCCTAAGTTCCCTGAATTTTTCTTCGGAAATTAAAACATGCTAATAGTACCTACAAATACTCCAAATAAACTCAAAATCAGTCCCATGGCCCACTTGGCCAATTTCAAAATTCCAGCACGGCAGCTCCACTGTGCTCCGACGACAGAACCGCCGCCCGCGGCGGCAATTCGCCTCACCTTGGCTATTTTTGATTGATTCTTCATCGATCCCTGCGAAAAATACGTTAAAGGGCCTCGGTCAGTCGAAAAAACATAAAAAACTGAAACTCACCGGCGACGGGGCTCTCCAATACGGCAGCTCCTCCGGCTGATATTGCAGTTGGGTGTTTTACTCCGGTCAACCTATAGAGAAGGACACAGTGATCACAACGGTAGAAAAATTACATAGAACGGGCATCAAGAGGGGCCTCATTGGAGGCGTTTTGTAAAATTCTTCGCGAGCGCCGTTGCCGGGCTTTGCCGGTATTTTCTGACCAATTGGCTGGTCTTTTTGCTCCAATTTAGCCATGGGTGTGCTTAAAATTGAATTTTGAGCAAAAGGAGAAATTTTTACCTTTTTTGACAGTCAAAAAAAGTTTCGGTGCGGTGGCGGGTGGTGGCGATGTCTTTCCCAGCAGCTGGGTCTTCTTCTCTGGCAAGAGATTTTGGCGGTTAGGGTTAGGGTTTGGTGCGAATGGGGGTTATTTATATTCATTCGCTTCTGATCTGAGCCGTCCATCACGTTTGATCTGAACTGTCCAATCGCGATCAAATAGGGAGTGAATCTGGACCGTTCATCGTGATCTAATCTAGCGCGATCTAATTTGGACCGTCCAATCACATTCAAATCTAACCGTCCGATTGTGTTTGGGGAGGGAATGCATCTGGGCCGTTCGTGTGCGCAGGAACGGATTTTGAGTCGTTCGATCGCGGGCACGCGAATCGCCCACATGGCCTCCCGTGTGGCACTGTGTCAGCGTTCGCTGCCACACGGTGCGTCCTAATTGATTGGAGCTGCTGACCGGGCGTCCCATGTGGTAGAACTTTCTTAAATTCCAGTTTGACCTCTGATTTTTTATTTTTTTTTCAAAATACCCACAGAACCTAAATTTTTACCCATTTTTTCTAAAATTATTTTCAATTTCATCCTCCTTCAATTTTTACTTCATTTTTACCCTAAATTAAATGAAAAATAAGTAAAAAAATTATATTTATAAATTTTAAATTACATACAATTTTATTTTGGGGTGTTACAACTCTCCCCACTTAAAAGAAATTTAATCCATTGAATTTGTCTCTTACTCTCAATCAAATAGTTAGGGATATTGGACTATAAAGTCTGATTTTAGCTCCCATGTAGCCTCTCTCGGTGTGTGGTTATGCCATATGACCTTTACAAAGAAAATTTTTCAGTTGCGCAGTAATATGCTTTTTCGATCCACAATGTCGACCAGTACTTCCTAGTAGAACAGAACCTCCTGGAGTGGAAGAGGCTCGTAGGTCAAGACATGAGAGGGGTCTGGGTTGTACTTGCGTAGCATAGACACATGAAATACATTACGAACGTTGAAAAGTTCTAGAGACAGTGATAGTCTGTAGGTGGAGGTACCAATTCTGTTTAAGATTTCAAATGGTCCAATAAATCGGGAGGATTCAGTTTCCCTATCTTGCAAAACCTACTGATTTTCTTGAAAGGAGTGACCTTAAAGAACTCCCCATCGCCTTTCTCAAATTTTAAATCCCTCATTCGGGTGTCCGCATAACTCTTATGCCTGCTCTGAGCCGTTTGGATATTCTTCCTGATCTTAACTATTTTTGATGTAGTCTCCTCTACCAAATCTGGGCCGAACAACTTTTTATCACCCACTTCTTCCTAACAAATCAATGATCTGCATGGGTGTCTATATAACGCCTCATATGAAGTCATGCCAATACTCGCTTAGTAGCTGTTGTTATAGACGAACTCCATTAAGGGATAGATGGTCATCCCAATGGCCCCTAAAGTCAATAACACAAGCTCGGAGCATATCCTCAAGTGTATGGATTGTTATTTCTGACTGTCTATCGGTCTAAGGGTGGAATGCAATGCTAAAGGACAGCTTCATTTCCGTGCCTTGTTGAAAGCTATACAAAAACTGAGAAATAAACCTAGGGTCCCTGTCACTACTGTTACTGTCACTCCATGTAATCTGACTATTTTTCGGATATATATTTTTGTTAATTTATCGAAGGGATTGGTCATCCTGATGGCCAAGAAGTGGAAAGACTTGGTGAGCCGATCGGTAATTACCCAGATGACATCATGTCTTAAGCGTGCCTTAAGTAATCTTGTCACAAAATTCATAGTGATATGTTCCCACTTTCACTCCAAGATTGGTAATGGCTGAAGTAGCCTATATGGGCGTTGATGCTATGTCTTGACCTGCTGACATACTAAACACTTAGAAACAAAGTCAGTTATATCCCTTTTCATCCCATTCTACCAAAATTAGGGTCGCATACTTTGGTACATCTTAATACTTCCGGGATGCATGGCGAACTTTGAGTTATAGGCTTCTGTCATAATATCCCTTTTTAACTCACTATCACCTGGAATACATACCCCGTCTTGGAATCTGAGCAACCCATTGGCGGAGACTCAAAATTTTGAGTTAACTCCCTATTCTGCATCTTTCTTAAGGGCTGCTATGGTGGAATCGGCGAACTGAGCTTCCCTTATTCTCTGGATTAACTCAGGCTAAACAGCCAAGTGGCCCAAACATGTGACTCTTCTCAGGTCCTGAAGTCGTACTTGTTGTGCGACCCCTATTTTTCTACTTTCTGAAACCATCAAATGGGGTAATGTACCTGCACTTTTCCTACTGAGTGCGTCAGTTACCACGTTACCCTTACTCGAGTGATACAAGATGTTGCAATCATAGTCTTTGAGAAGTTCTATCCACATTCTCTAACGCATGTTGAGATCCTTTTGAGTGAATATGTATTTAAAACTCTTGTGATCAGTATACATCTGAAAGATCTTCCCATACAAATAATGACGTCAAGTCTTCAAGGTGTGTATGATTGCGGCAAGCTTTACGTCATGGGTGGGATAGTTTTTGTCATGACTCTTCAACTATCTAGACTCATAAGCTATGACCTTCCCATACTGCATCAAAACACAACCCAGACCTAAATAGGAGGCATCACTGTAAACTGTATATCCACCCGATCCACTCGGCAAGGCCAACACAGGTGCAATAGTCAACCGCTTCTTTTGTTTCAAAAAAACTTCTTTCACAGTTCTCGTTCCACTCAAACTTGACATTCTTCTTTGTGAGCTGAGTCAAAGGAGCAGCTAAACTAGAAAACCCTTCCGCAAACCTGCGGTAATAACCCATCATCCCCATAAAACTACGAATCTCCTTAACTGATGTTAATTTTTTCCAACTGAACACTACTTCAACCTTTTTGGGGTTCACTGATACTTCATCCTTTGATATGATGTGTCATAGGAAGGTAGTCTGTTCAATGCAGAACCAACACTTACTCAACCTTGCATACAACTTCTTTTTTCTAAGAACCTGTAAAACTTGAGTGAGATGGTGAGCATGTTCCTTTCTACTTTTTGAATAAACCAAGATGTCATCGATGAATACAATAACAAATTGATCCAGAAATTTTTTGAAGACTCTGTTCAAGTCCATGTAGGTGGTTAGGGCATTAGTTAGTCCAAATGGCATGACTAGGAACTCATAGTGTCCGTATCTAGTTCGAAAGGCTGTTTTGGAGATGTTTTCTGTCCTAATTTTTACCTGATGGTAACCTAAACGCATGTCTATTTTAGAAAAGACCTGGACACCCTGCAACTGATCAAAGAGGTCATCAATCCTAAGGAGGGGATACATATTCTTGATTGCGACTCTGTTCAGACCTCTTAATCAATACATAACCTCAACGTCCCATCTCCTTTTCTGGCAAAGGTGACTCTGGCACCCCAAGGGGACACACTATATCGGATAGACCCACTGTCCTGTAATTTAGTGATCTATTTTCTTAGTTTCTCCATCTCAACATGACTCATGCGGTAAGGAGCAACTGAAATGGGCTGGGTACCTGGCTGAAGGTCTATGGTGAATTCGACTTCTCTGTCCACTAGTAGTTCGGGCAGTTCATCCGGAAACATATCTGGGAAGTCTCGGACTATTAGAATCTCTTGAATATAAATCTTTTTCTTGGGTTTCCCTAGTTAGAGAAAATAGTAGGGTTAAAGTACTCGATAATAAGAAAATTTATCGTGAGGGAATAAATACTAAACAAATTTTTTAATTAATTTGTAAATGGCTCTTCATTAGAAGGATTAAATACAACATTCTTGCTAAAACAATCTATGGTGGCGTGATACGCCGTTAGTCAGTTCATTCCTAGAATTACATCAAAGTCCTCCGTGTCTAATTCTATTAGGTCCACATTCAATTTCCTATTTGCTATATCTATGACACAGGCTCTGTATACAACTTCTCCCAATAGTGTCATACTCCCAGCAGTAGACACAAACAACACAGAATCAAATTTATCAGGTAATACATTAAATTTTGATGCAAAAATAGGTGAAATAAATGAATGCGTTGCATTAGTATCAATCAAAACATGAGAAAGATGGTTACAGATAGTGTACATATCCTGTACCACGTTCGAGTTGGCTTCTGCATCCTGCTAGGTGAGATTATAAGCTCTACCATAGATAGGAGGTTTGGCCTGATTCTGGTTCTTCAGAAACTCCCTTGCATAATGTTGGGCACTACCATATATGCGACATGTGTTGTTGATGCGATAGTAGGGTCGGTCCCCATGATCCCTGTTATAATGCTGACAGATCGTACTGTGTCCTGCCACTGTAGCCTGAAAGGGAGCCTAGATCATTAGCATGAGTCTCTTGTTGTGTTGAACAGGTGCAGTAGGTGCTGGTCTGCGGGGTGGACCTGAGGGTCTGAGGTTCCCTGCTGCCTGAGAGAAGGTGCGGAAGCTCCTCTCCACTAACTGTGCCTTGACCAGAACAACCAAATAAGTCCTGAGCTCCAGCATAAACAACTGTTGTCTGATCTCTTAGCAGAGACCCCACTCGAACCTTCTAGCTTTTCTACCTTCATCCAACAATGTCTCAGGGGAATATCGGTCCGACTCTAGAAACTTGCGAGCATATTCTGACACAGTCATATTCTCTTAGACCAATTATACAAACTCTATCTCCTTCAGATGTCGGAGATGCTCTGGAAGGTACTCTGTATAAAATGCCGCCAGGAATTGTTCCAAAGTAACTAGAACAGGCAGGGTGACTTGTTTGAGTCTCCATCAGCGGTCTGCTTCTCCCACTAGCATGTAGGTAGTAAAGGTGACTTTGTGTTCGGGAGTCACTCCTAGGGTCTTGAAGGCCTTCTCTGTCTCTGCTAACCAGTACTCAGCATCTTCAAAAGAGGATACCCCTGCAAAAGTAGATGGGTTTAATCTTTTATATCTCTTTATGTAGCCTGGGTCCATCATGGGAGGAGCTGGGTCCCATGTAAGAGGGACTAGGCCATGTTAAGGATGGACTGGGTGGCCTTGTGGTGGTACTTGCTGGTACACTGGGGGCACCGGATTGTACTGTGGTGGTGCCGGGTGGTACTGTGGAGGAGCAGGGTCATACCGAGGTGGCTCGGGATCCTCTCGTTGCAGGGGTGGCTCAACCTGTGACAGCAGGGGAGGATAAGGTAGCTCCTTTTTTTCCTCCTGGCCTTGCTAGGTGGTAATGAGTCTCTCCAGCATCTCAAATATCCGATCAACATCTTCTCTAAGCGAACCATCCCGGACTACTTGGTTTAGTGGGGATCTTCCTCTCCTCATCTATCTGTATTTGCATTTCATAAGGGAAGGTTGAGTGATAATTTATTATTTTGGTGTTCCCTAAGGATTTTATGTAACGAGTGGATCTGAGGAACGCGGCTCTGATACCAATTGTAATAACCCCGAAAATATTCAAAGGAAATAAAAGATAATTAAAGTGCGGAAGCGTAATAAATGTTTAGGGTTTATATTTCTTACACAAATAACTTTAAATACCAAACAGTGTTACAGAATTCACCCTTTTGAAAGAAACAAAAGAATAAGGAAATAAACGAAAAATAAAGAAATCTAGCATCTACTCGCAATCCTCTTGCAGATCAGGCTTTGGAACCTGGTCCTCTTGATCTGAAATGGTTAAATAAGGGATGAGCTACACTAACCCAGTAAGGATATCACACTATATCACCAACACAAAAGTAAAAGTTAGTATAAAATCAAAAACCATTAATGGAGCACTAAATTTAGCAAATTTATTTATTAATCATAATAATTATTTACCGTTCATTTATCGTAGTGAGATTTATAAAAACAATCTATACAGATAATAATATTATACAGATCATGATTCTACGTATAATCAGCAATCATAACACATATGATAAATCTATATCCATCATTAATGAATCAAACAATAACTGTCACTATTTTTACCAGTCTGTTGGTATCCATGGAGGTTCATAGGGATATTTTTACTATACGTGAATCATTTCATTTAACATTCTTAATTACGGGTTATACCCATACCCCGTCTAGTATGAGCACCAATTTATCAAACCTCAATACCCTATCCGGTATGAGGGTGAAGCGGATACCCTGAGAGATGGTGGACGGACTGGTACATAGAAAATCTTACTGTGAACGTTGTCTCATACCAGACGGGGTATGGAGACTTGATAAACCATACATGCATTTAAAGCGATAAAATCAATTAATAAGGTAATATCATGAATTTAAACTGTAAGACAATCAATAAAGTAACAGTAGAAAGTTCTAGCTCCATTAGCAATCCGTAATTAATTATGCACATTTTTTAAATTCATACAAATATCGTATTATTATTTATTTAGACTTCAATTCTATGATAGATAATAGGGTGAGGAATCCTTACTCGATTTAATACCCGAAAAACTAAACTGTTCAACTGCGCCTACGGGCGATTTTTGAGTTTCCTGAATTTTTCTTCGGGAATTAAAACGCGCTAATAGTACCTATAAATGTCCCAAATAAACCTAAAATCAGTCTCAAGGCCCACTTAGCCAATTTTAAAATTCTGGCACAGCAGCGGTCCTCCTCGGGTCGGTTATTTTCGACCAATTCTGCATCGATCCTTGCAAAAAAATACATTAAAGGGCCTCGGTTTGTCAAAAAAATACAAAAAATTGAAACTCACTGGTGGCGGGGCTCTCTGTTGCGGCGGCTCCTTTGGCTCACATTGCGGTTGGGTGTCTGGTCAACCTATAGAGAAGGACATAGTGATCACAATGGTAGAAAAATTATACAGAACAGGAATCAGGAATGGGAGGCGTTTGAAATTTCCCGTGGCGGTGCCGCCGGGCTTCGCCGGTATTTTTCAACCAACTGATCGGTTTTTTAACTTTGATTTGGCCATGACACGCTTAAAATTAAATTTCGAGCAAAAGAATAAATTTTTACCTTCTTTGGCGGTCGGAAAAAGCTTCGGTGCGGTGGTGGGTGGCGGCGGTGTCCTTCCCGGCGGCTGGGTCTTCTTCTCCGACGAGGGGTTCTGGTAGCTAGAGTTAGGGTTTAGTGCGAATAAGTGTTATTTATATTCGTCCACTTTTGATTTGTATCGTCCATCGCGTTTGATTTGAATTATCCGATCGCGATTAAATAGAGAGTGAATCTGGACCGTTCATCGCGATCTAATCTAGACCATCCATCAAGATCTAATATGGACCTTTCGATCGTGTTCAAATTTGACCGCCCGATTGTGTTTGGGGAAGGAATCTGTCCGTGTGTGCAGGAACGGATCTGGGCCGTTCGATCGCGGGCATGTGGATTGCCCGTGTGGCCTCCCTTATGGTACTGCATCGGCTTCTGCTGCCACACGGCATGTCCTCATTGATCGGAGCTACTGACCGGGTGTCCGTAGGTACTGCGGGAACGGATTTTTTGATTTTTTTTTTGGGAATTAAAACGCGCTAATAGTACCTATAAATGCCCCAAACAAACCCAAAATCAGTCTCATGGCCCACTTGACCAATTTTAAAATTCCGGCACGGCGGCGGTCCACCTCGGATCAGCTATTTTTGACCGATTCTGCATCGATCCCTGTGATAAAATACGTTAAAAGGCTTCGATTTGTCGAAAAAACACAAAAAATCGAAACTCACCGACGGCGGGGCTCTCTGGTGCGGCGGCTCCTCCGGCTCACATTGCGGTTGGGTGTTTTACTCCGGTCAACCTTTAGAGAAGGATACAGTGATCACAATGGTGAAAAAATTACACAGAACAGGAATGGCCTCATCGGAGGCGTTTTGTGAAATTCCCCGCGACAGTACTGTCGTACTTCGCTGGTATTTTTCAGCCAATTGACCAGTCTTTTTACTCTGATTTGGTCATATGTGTGCTTAAAATTTAATTTCGAGCAAAAGAGAAGTTTTTACCTTTTTTGGCAGTCGGAAAAAGCTCTGGTGCGGCGGTGGTGTCCTTCCCGGCGGCTGGGTCTTCTTATCCGGCGAGAGGTTCTGGCAACTAGGGTTAAGGCTTAGTGCGAATGAGGATTATTTATATCTATCCACTTTTGATCAGGACCGTCCATCGTGTTTGATTTGGACCGTCCGATCGCAATTAAATAGAGAGTGAATCTGGACCGTTCATCGCGATCCAATATGGGCCATCCATCGTGATCTAATCTGGATCGTTCGATTGCGTTCAAATTTGACCGTCCGATCGCGTTTGGGGAGGGGACGCATCTGAGTTGTCCGTGCGCGCGGGAACGAATCTGAGCCGTTCGATCGCGGGCACGCGGATCACCCACGTGGCCTCCCGCGTGGCACCGCGCCAGTGTCCACTGTCACGCGGCATGTCCTGATTGATCAGAGCTGCTGACTGGGCGTCCCACGTGGCAGAAATTTTTTAAATTGCAGTTTGACCTCCCGATTTTTGATTTTTCTTTTAAAAATACCTACAGAACCCAAATTTTTACCCCCTCTTCCCCAAAATTGTTTTCGATTTCATCCTCCTTCAAATTTTACCTTAAATTAAATGAAAAATGAATAAAAAAATTATATTTATAAATTTTAAATTACATACAATTTTATTATGGGGTGTTACATAAGATCTTGAAAATTCATGGTGTCCCCTTTTAGAGTTTTACATTATAAAACCATGATAAGAAGCACTTCTTATAGATCCTAACCTTATATGTGCTTTATGTTTTTTGAGAGTCCTTGATCTATACTTCTCTATAAGTATACTTTACTATTCTAGATGATTATTTTATCATGAGTAATAAGAACTCTACTAAATTGAAGGAGAAATTTTTAATAAATTAAAAATTATTTAGAACAGTAATAAAGATATTGAGACGGTTTTGTGTGTTTTATTACAGATAAGAGATGTTAAAAGTTAACGATATTATACTTTATTTTAATCTCATTTATCTTTTCATAAGGAGATGTCTCCGACATAATTTTTAGTACCCATTTAATATGCTAAAATTCTTATTAAGGTTTCTCACCCCTATAATAATTTTATTAATGAGAAAGCATTTTTCAATAAATTACACATTTTTATTAATAAAAATTCCAAAATTTCCAAATTACATCAAAGCAAGCTCCACTCAATTTGGTCAAATATCTTTTCCCAATGACTACTTCATTGCAATCAACTTCTTATTCATTCTTCTTTTTGATGTGGAATTGCATTTTGCAAAAGAAACTATTTTTGATTAATGCTATACACACAATGGTCATATCCCTTTTTTTTTTTTTTTTTTCTCTTAAATTATTGTAGCTTTGATCATCTTCAAAATAAAAAAAGAAATTTTAAAACCTAATTCATAATTTCAATATATATTATTTATTTTTATGTTAATAAATTTCATATTATATTTAATTGAGACACAATTCCACGAATTCTTTTTATTAAATATAAGTTTTAAATATTATTGTGAAATTAATTTTTTTAGAGGTAGTTTACATAATTCAGATTTTTAAAAAAGGTTGTATAAGCCACTGAGTATAACTATGAAAAGATTATTTTATATAGACATATGTGCACATATACCATATATAATTCTTCTACATCTATTGAGTGCAAATAAAAAATATGCTACATAATTCACATTTTTTTATAAAAAAAAATGTTTTAAAGCTAATTCTTTAGAAAAATGTGAATTATGTGTACAATAAATTTATAGAGTAACCCTTTATATTTATTATGGACCTTTAATGTAGCTCCTCCTAAATGATTGTATTGTATTCTCATAATTTAAAATTGACATATTTGCATTAATTAACTAATTAATGAATATATTCTACATATTATATATATATATATATATATATATATATATATAGAAATCGGGTGTGTTTCATTACATAAGATAATATAATAATACCCAATTAATTTGATCTTCTAAATGTTTTTTTATTTATTTATAAAAATAATAGGTTTGATCCACAATAAAAGAAGAAATGGTAAAGGAATAAGAACTATCTTTAAATAATTTTGAAATGAAAAAGAATTTATTTGAATATTAATTGTGATGACATATTTTTGGGTTGGTTGTTTCTAGTAACATCTTATTGCTGCATGACTCATTTTGACAAATGCCATATATTTCTGACTTTATGGTGCTTTGCCTAATAGTATTTAATATATAATATTAGTTAATTATAATCTTTTATACTATATATATATTTAAAAAAAAATTTGAAAGCAAAATAATATATATTTTTGGCACTGTTATTTTTTTTATAAATTACTATAAGATTTTCAGCTTTTGATATAATTATGATAAAACAATCTAATATGGTTATCAGATGCACGTTTGATAAAATTGGTTCGCAAGAAATTTCTATGGCTCCGATTATTTAAATCAGCATATGTTATGAATATCATATATAGTTGGAATGAACTCGAATGATGTGTATGAAATTAATAGACTTTATTTTTATATGGTATTGATGTGTATGAAATGTTACAGAAAATTTCAATTAAAGTTTGGATTGACAATGAAATGTTATTCAACATTTGGTAAGCTGAAAAAAATGATAGTAATGAAGACTTGAGCAAAAATATGTATTGGCCAAATAAATAAATGTGAAGATTTGATGGGACAATAAAGTCAATTTATTTTGTGGACCTCAAAAGCAGCCATTAAATTTTAAGGTAATTGATTGATTTAATTATTTGAAGAGAAATTGCTTGCCCTACTCTTAAGGCATGTTTTGGACATATGTATATATATACGTATATAATGGAAAGAAAAAAGATAAATGATGTCATAAAACCCTCAAAATTAATTTCCCATAACAAAATCTGCCTAATTTTGTAGAAATAAATTTGTTGAAGAAAATGAATTGGTATTGTAATAAATTGCTAAAGTCTTTGTGGGGTATCTCCTAGTTAGGTTTTATGGGATACCCACCCCATGCCCTTAAAATTAACTACACAAACACGCACGCGCACACACACACACACACACACATATATATATATATAGACATGTATTGATTGGCAATTTTAGAATGCATTTTTTATAAGGCCACAAATAATAAATATTAATATTATTGAGATTATAATAATTAAATTGGGTCAATTCTTAATAAAATTATTATATTTTTTTATAGAAAAATATTATGTATGAATTAAATTTTTTTAATTGAGAAAACAACGATGAATAAATAACATGGCTTAAATTTTTTTTTTTTAATAAAAAAAGAACAATATCTATATTAGAAAGTGAAAGATTCGGTGTAAATATATTTATATATAGAGAGAGAGAGAGAGAGAGAGAGAGAGAAGAATCCTTAGCACTTTATGGAAATTCAATATTTTAATATTGAGTATTTGAATTTTGGTTGATATGCTATTGATAAATTACACTAGGGTATTTGGAAAATAAATGAGTAACAAAAATATATTTTATTTTTTAAATAAAAGTAATAAATTATTCATTATTTATGTAATAAAGAAAATAAATAATTAATATAAAAAAAATTGTCCAAAAGTTATTTTGGGTCAAAATAAAGAGAGGAGGTCAAGTGCGTGCATTTTATTTTATTTTATTTTTTGAACTTGTAAATAGAGTTTATAAATTTTTGAAAAATAATTACACAAGTACTGTTTAATTATATTTCTGTTTACTCATAAGATACACATAAATAATAATTATTTTACTTAATTTTTTAAAAAAAATTCATAAATTAATTAAAAATATATAAATGAAAAATAAATTAATTTCTAATAAGAGTGTTTTGAAATATATATATATATATATATATATATATTAGTAATTATTAATGAACTCAAAAGAGCCAAGACACATGAATGAAAATAAATTGTAACGATCTGGGACTTAAAAGAGAATAAAATTATAAATCAAATACGGAAGTGAAATAATAGAGTTAGAGTTTATATTTCTTACACAATAATTTAAAATACATAATAAGATTACGAGAATGAGCATCTTAAAAGAACAAACAAAAAATTAAGAAATAAATGAAATGTAATCGATTAAGTGTCTTAGGACGACCTTCACTAGCCTCTAAAGGGAATTCGGGTGGTAAACTATTCGCAACTCTCTTGTTGATTGATATCTGGATCTTGGTCATCAGAATCTGGATATTGGTTCTCTTGATCTGAAATGATTAATGAAAGGGTGAGCTACACTAATCTAGTGAGAATATTACACTACTCACCAATACAGAAATGAAGGTTGGTAAAAATCATAAAAATAACTAATTGAGCTCTTAATTTAAATAAATTCATTTATTATAAATAAAATTATTTATTGCATACTTACCGTAGCGAGATTTCTAAAAATTGACCTATAGAGATAATAGCTCAACAACATCATAATCCCATATTCAAGTAAGTGAGAATAACAACTTTCATTTTTTATCTGCCTACTGGTATTCATGAGGGTCCATAGGGATGTCTCTACTACGCGTGAGTCATTATTCAACATTGTCAATTAACCGGCCATCCCCATATCGGGTGCGTTATGAGCGCTAAAAATATCATCCCTCAATACCTCATCCGATATAAAGGTGAAATGGGTCGTCTCCATACTCCGTCCGGTATGGTGCCAAAATACTAATTCTCGATACCCCGTTCGGCATGAAGCGACGTTTACGATAAGGTTCCCTATATACCAAGTCCATCCACCATCTCCCAGGATATCCAGTAAGGCTACCATTTATTCATTCACTTAATCAAGCAGTTCTCGTTTACATTTAATTTTTAGTTTCACAATTTAACTATAAATTATGCAAGACAAGCAATACATGCATCAAGAAAACACAACTGAA
The DNA here is from genome assembly GCF_000150535.2 of Carica papaya. The sequence continues at coordinate 198,819 of NW_019014672.1, forward strand.
TCATCTTACCAATTCCAGTGTATTATTATGCATTTAAAACTGTAAAATCAAGCAATCAGTTAAAACATAACAAATAGTAATAAATAACCGGTTCTTCTTCTATTAGTAACCTGTAATTAATTCTCGAAGTTTTCTAAATTATGCAAAATACTGAATTGATAATTAAACTTCAATTCCATAATAAAAAATAAGGCGAGGGATCGTTATTCGAATCGATGTTTGAAACATTAAACTTTCAGTTGTGCCAATTGACAGTCCCTTAATTTTCTAAATTTTCCTGCGGAAATTAAAACACGCTTCATGTACTTAAAAATACTCTAAAAAAATCTAAAATTGGTGTTAAAACTCTTTTTCGGTCAATTTCGAAATTCTGATACGGCGGCATCACCGCTTGGGTGACAGTTTACCTCGAGCTGGCTGTTTTCGGCCAGTTTTGACTAGTTTCGACCGGTTTTATACCCATATATGCTAGAAAATACGTTAGGGGAACTTGGTTGGCCGAAAAAAGTCAAAAAATAAAAACTTACCAGCGGTGGAATTTTTCGGTGCAGCGGCTCCACTGGCTCACCTTTGCGATTGAGTGTTTTTCTTCGGTCAACCTGTAGAAAACAGAATGGTGAATAAAATGGTGAAAAAATTGCACAAAACGAAAATCAGAAAGGAGCTCATCGGAGGCAATTTTTAGTTTTTTCGTGGCGCCACCGCCAGGCTTTACCCGCGGTTTTCGGCTCATCCGCCGGTTCTTTTGCTCCGATTTGGCCACGAGGGTATTCAAAATCAAATTTTGAGTGAATGAGAAAATTTTTACATTTTTTAGCGGTCGGAGGTGGCTCCAGCACAACAGGGGATGGCGGCCGACTCTCTTCTCCGGCAACTGATTCTTCTTCTCCGGCAGGGGCCCAGCAATTAGGGTTAGAGTTCGGTGTGAAGTGAAATATTTATACTTATCTTCCTTAAATCTGTACCGTTCATCGCGTTTGATCTTAACTGTCTGATCTCATTTAAAGAAAAAATGAATTTGGCAGTTTATCGTGATTTGATATGAACAGTACGATTGCATTTAAAGAGAGAACAAATCTGAACCATTTATCACATTTAATTGCGATTGTCTGATCGCGCCTAAGGAGGGAATGGATTTGGACCGTCCACGCGAGCGTGAACAAATACGTACTGTCCAATCGCGGGCATGCGGATTGCCAGCGTGGCCTCCCGCACAGCACCGAGTCAGCGTGCCTTGCCACACAATGCGTTTCGGTTCGTCGGGGCTGCTGACAGGACGGTCCTACGTGTCACATTTTTTTTAAATTGTATTTTGACCCATAGTTTCTGATTTTTCTTTTAAAAACATCTCCCGAATCCAAAATTTTAACCATTTTTTTCAAAATTATTTTCAATTTTATCATCCACCTATTTTTTTCTTAATTTTATATTAAATAAAAATTTATAGATTTAAAATTTATATTTTTGAACATTTTAAAATTAATCATGAATTAAATTTCGGATAGGAGTATTACATAAATATAATTAAAATATAGAATATTTGCATAGATGGGCCTAACCTAATAAATCCCTCTCGCTAAAGGCCCATTTTTATATATTATTCAACTTTTAACCTTTTCTTAAACAACGTCATCCAATCAGCACGGAACAGCAATGACGTGGAGTTTTGTTCGTACGAGGAAATCACCTAATTCATCTGTCTTAAGGGGAAGCGAGTATGACTGATTTTTATACTCGCACCCATTGACTTTCAAATTGCAATCCTAAAAAAAGCTTACTCGCGTCTAGAACGAGGAAGAAGCAAAGCTGCCGCGTGTGTCCATACACAAGTCGGTAAAGATGGATCCCACATGGGGGTATATGTTATGTGAAAACTTGCGCGTCGTTTTGGGGAGTAAAGCGCGTCGTTTTGGGTAGTAAAGTTCAACTATAAGTACGAATTTGTTTCTGTTGTTTTTCCTCACTTATTTCTCACTGAACCCGCCTTTCAGGCTTCTACTTTTTGGTCAGCGTGCGCTTTCGGTTTCCTTTTTTTTTTTGAAGAACACTTACAGTTCATTCACTTTGAGATAATCGCGTCAAGAGCTTGAAAATCAACATGGCTTTTCTGCTGTTCTTCAATTTTGCACTCACATGCCTTGATGTTCTTGCATGGTATTTGATTTCATTATAATATATATACATATATATGCTTCTTCATTTTCTTCTTCCTCTCTCTCTCTCTCTCTCTCTCTCTCTCTCTGTATATATTCTGTAGTAGAGTCGTGAATATTTGCTTTTAAAGTGATAGAAATCTTTCTTTCTTTTTGCTTTGCATTTGTATTGTTCATTCTTCTCTGTTGAAATATTGAAATTTCAGTTTGGATGATACTGTATATATATGATATGAGATACGGAAATTGAATTTAGACATGGGTTATCAGTTTATTACATTGGGATTATTGAATTCCAGATGGGTTTTTGTCTAATTTGCAAAGAAATGCTTGGATTTGCTTGCATGGAACATGGTGCATTTTTCTTTATTTTTCATGTTTATGTCTGAGAAATTTTCAATATATTCTCCCTTAAGTTTCCTTACATTCTAAGCAATGAATGATTCCATCTACCAGATAAAGATGATGAAATTAATTTCTTCATAAAAAAAAAAAAAAAAAATCCTCTCAATTTCCCACTAAAGGGAAAAAATCACTGTTCATTTGACTGGGGTGATCTCCCCCAATATCCTCTTAAAGTTTCATTTTTTATCATTTTCTACTATCATGGTCCAGTCTAATTTATTTTGGTTTTGATTTGTTTTCAGGCCTCTCATTGCACTGGGTTATCCTCTGTAAGTTTACAATTCTCAATCTGCATTTGTTTTTGGTTAAAATGGTGAGATTTAGGCATATTTATGTTGATGATGATTGTTTATTTGCTGGATTTTAGATACGCTTCTATCTGGGCAATTGAGACTAATTCAAACTCGGACATCATGAAATTGATCACATACTGGATTGTCTTTTCCTCGATTTCACTATCTGAACATGCTTTGATGAAGCTACTTCAGTGGTAATCTCTCCTGCTATATCTATCTATCTATTTATATGTTAATATTATAGTTGACATTTTAAGCTTTCTAAAAACAAAAGAGAAATCTCTCCGTTCCGGCTTCCACGACCGTTGTTCTTCAGGATACTTTTGCTTCCAAAATGCTAACTTGTCTTGATTTCACAAGATTGAACATTTCTAAATCCTAATAGGGAACTTCCATGTATATATTTCCAGGTATATGTAGTATTACTTTTAAAATGGACATCTTTGCTATTTTCGGAGATCTGGTCTATTGGGGTTTGGATCTTGGACATTAGAATTTCTTTCTAGTGATCAGGATTCGTCCCACTTATAGAGTAGGTTACCTAAACTAAGCCACATTACCTTGATTTCTTTTGTTTTCATTCCGATATTTTTGCTAATTCATCATATTGTGCAACAGAGTTTTAGCATTTGCTTATCATTCACACCTTTCACTTTATATCTATATGTATATGTATCAGGGTGTCTATCTGGCCATACATCAAACTAGGGATCATCTGCTATATGTTGATACCACAATTTGATGGTGCACTTTATATCTATGAACATTTTGTGCATCCATGTCTTCATATGGGACCAAATGTGCTGATAAATTTATTTGCAAAGAGGAAAGACTTACTCAAAAGAGATGACTTTCTGGCTGAGGCAAAGAAATATGTAGAAGAGAACGGGTACGAAGCTTTAGAGAATATAATCTCTAACAAGGTAAATAAGTCGATTTGTTGAGTCCTTATTAAGACATACTTTGATAGGATAATTTAATTGCAATTCTTATTAGTCCTTGTCATAGACTTCTCGTTGCAGGCGTGAAAAATTTCACTATGATGTAATTTTGATTATCACTGGATACCCGGTTTGTGAAATTATGATCTTGCAGTGCATAATTTCTCTTATGCTATTTTATGGCAGCGATCAAAGCAGAATGAGACTCAGAAAGATATCAAGATTGTGCAAGTTACTGAGAAGAAGGAATTGGCATCAGTTAAGGTCTATTTTCATGCTTCTTTGGGAATCATATTACTCTGCATTTCATTAGGAAAAACAGATCTTTAGGAAATGATATTTTACAAGATGAAGTCGATATATATATATATATATATATATAGATGGATTTAGTTTATTGAAGACTTTATGACTACACATGAAAGGAAACTATTTGGAGAAAATTTACAAAACTAACTAGATTCATAATCTCACTAAGATAAAATTTTAATACCTCATTTATTTTTCAACAAACTCTCCGTGATCAGATAGTTAGTACATTTTTTTCTTCTATTTTTAACATGTAAATTTAAATCTTAAATTATGCATTACTTGTTAGAGATATTAAAAAAAACTCATTTCCTTGTTAATACTTGGTAACTTAGAATTTTAACTTTCATAAATTTTATTTACCAATGGGGTTTAAGGACTCCAACGATTCGAGAATAAATGAGTTGTGAACACTAATTCCGCTCATACCCACCTAAAAGTTCTTGTTCTGAAACGAACAGATTCTAATTCTAGCTAGCATAAATTAAGATCTGTAATTAGATCTGAAACTAAGAAGATTAATTAAAGATGCCAACATAATTTTCTTGATTTCATGCATTAACCCAACTGTGCACTTTATGAACAATGTTGGAAATGGAGCATTTTATTAGTACATTTATACTATTTTCCTGCCCTTTTATTGAAAAGAAAAGTACCTTGTTCATCAAGTCTCAGCTCAACCTCACAATTTTTACAGGTGGAGATCAAAGAAGCATCAGCAGGAAAGATACTGGCTAGAGAACCTCACGCAAGACAAGAAAAATCTCAGTCTCCTCAAAAAGATCCAGAAGCAGCAGGAGTGCTACCGGCAAGACAAGTTCAGGAAAGACCGGTGTCTCAGTCAGTCCAGATGGGCTCTTCATCTCCATCCTCATCGCATTTGCAGGTTCCCCAAAAAGAGACTAACACAATTCAGTCCAATCAGGCTCAAACATCTCTACATTCTAAAACTAAAGAACCAAAAGTGGTGGCAGAAGCAGCCGGAAGAGAAATTCCTGAGCCAAAGCAAGTGCAAAAAGAATGGACATGTGCCATATGTCAAGCGAGATGCACGAGTGAGAGCAACTTGAATGATCATCTTCAAGGGAAGCGACATAAGGCTGCTCGCGAGCAATTGAAAGCAAACAACAAGGCACCGAAAGGGAAAGCTTCTGCAACTCCATTGACAAAGAAATCTGATCAGCCAACCAAGGCAGGACCCGAGAAATGTTCTTCAGATAAAAATCAAACCAAGAACTCTGAAAATCTGTCCAGGAAGGAGAAAGAGAAGTGTATGGCACGCGATGCGGGTAAAAATAAAGAGAAAAATGGGAAACTCCAACAAGAGAAGGAGATGGTGAAGAAAAAAAGGGAGTCCGAAAATTGGTGTGCCATCTGCAACGTGAGCTTGACTAGTTCAGTAGATTTAAACTGTCATGTAAATGGAAAGAAGCACTTGGCTCAACTTAGGAAACTGATGAGTCGCATGGCAGGTGGGAAATCGGAATAATGGAACCAGAAAATTTTCTGAAGGCGGCTGATATATCATACACTTCACATACACCGGCATATATATATATATATATATATATATATATATATATATACACACATACAGATCCACGTATATGTCTGTTATGTATGTGTAAATGTTTGCCTCTTGTGTTCTCATTTATGAGTTCATGTATTCTTACGTAACTCTCACAGTTTTTTTTTTTGGTTAATTAACTTTTACAATTTCTCCCTCAAAGAAAATCAACATCTTTAAACGACTAATGAAAACAGCAACATACACTTAATATTACTCACAGTGAATTAACTTTTACAGTAGACTTGAACTCTCATCTCTAAATCAGTTCATAGCCTTCAGTGAATTAACCAAAGAGAATTAACTGTTTTTTATTTAAAAATTAATATTGCTTTTGAGAATTTAGATCTACATAACATTTATGTAAAACCCAAAAGAGAGATTACTATCATCTGAATTGAATGAAACTTGGAATTCTACTTAATTATTTTTAATTTAATTTGATTGGCATGTAAAAACATAAAGATTGCAAAATACTTAATAGTTTGTTTTATGAAAATTCAAGCGTCTTGAATTATGACTTAAACTGAACATTTACAAAGGAAAGGAAAAACCTTCTTGATTTATTACTGAGAGTCGGTTCTAATTATAAGAGATTGATTATTTTTATGTTAACTTCTGGGAAGTTGGCATCGCAAGGGATACTCCACTGCCACTCGGTAAGTCCTTCCATTGTTGAGTTACCGTCTTGATCTGAGTGTAAAAGTTAACTCCAGCTTTACCTGCAAATTCAAGATTACTTGGCCATTTACAAATTCTTCATTTTGGTAATGTTGGAGGGCTAGGTTTTTGAGGAATATTTACCATAGAAGTTAAGATCACCAGCAAATGATGCCTTCGATCCGGTAAACGAGAAAAAGGGCAATGGAACTGGAATAGGAACATTGATCCCAACCTAGGAAAGAATAACTCATGTTAGAGATTCATATGGAATTATAGTGCAATTTGACGTCGTTGCAGGTGTGAATGATATGATTTGAACTTCTGCAGTTTGCAAGCCCTAAACTATGCTATGTTCATTTCTTATGTAGATTCATTCACCTGTCCTGCTTCAATCTCCGTCTGGAATTTCCTTGCAGCCGCACCAGATGAAGTGAAGATTGAAGCTCCATTACCATACCTGTAACAGAAAAGTAACTCGCATGTACAAAATATACAACAAAGAACAAAGTTAATGAGAGAAAGATGCAGTCATTATAATGAAGGAAATACTTGTTTTTGTTAACAATTTGTATGGCTTCTTCCAAGCTGTCAGCCTGAATATCCATAGGGAGCCAAAAAGGATACAGGTTAATACAATCAAACTAACCAACATGGATAAAATTAGCATAGAAGCAGGAGAGTTATTAAGAAAAACAAACCTCCATGCAAATAAGAACCGGTCCAAAAATTTCCTCCTGCACATTGCCAAGGTTCAAGGTTTTACAAGTCGTTAATAAATTGTATAGTATATATTGATACAAGGGCCAATTTCCAGACAAAACTGGAAGTATCAGTTCTGCAGATCCCAGTCCAAATAGAGGCAGCAAAAAAGGATCATACAACACTTAGTAATACCTTGTAGCACTCCATGTCAGCTGTAACCCCAGATAAGATGGTAGGACCAATGAAATTGCCATGCTCGTATCCAGGAACCTGTTTGTTACCCATGAATGATAAATGAATAACAAGTCCATGCTTTTTATTTTCTTTTTGCTAAAAAATAACCAAGTCCATCATGAAAGTATAAACTAGAAGGAACCTTATCAGCTAACAAGGAAACCAAGAGAACCAGAAGGAACCTTATCAGCTAACAATAAAACCAAGAGATAATCAAGGACCAAATACACAGATGTGTCAATGCTGAAACCTTCTTTTCCTGTTCTAAATTAGATAGCTATCCTTTTTCTCAAATAGATTCCTCTTTTCCGTCTTTCTCAAAACATCTTTGTCTTTCTAGTGAAGGGAAAGAACACAGAGAAGGACCATGAAAGAAAAACATTGTTCTTCCACTTAAATATCTAATTATAAATGTGTTTTCAAGTAGCCATATGTGAGATACCTTCCTGATTTATTCATATCTGATAAATCAGATGGTTTACAAATTTTGAAATTATCCCATTACTTCCATTGAAAATTTTAAACTTCTAGTGAAACACAGAGGACAGAAGATATAAGTTGTCATTCATATCAATGCATAATCGAAACAGATTGTGGCAGGAAAATGAAGAAAGGAGCTAATATTTGTCCTGAGGTAGCAACACCACGTTCTCCCATGATATTGTCTGTTTTCACAGATACACCTATCTGGAGGGGATGGAGATCAATGGCCAAATATTAAAGGGAATAAATAGTTGAGAGAGAAAATCAGTCTATTTTATGTAGCTAATTTCTGAAGATGCATCATGGCCACCAACCTTGAATTGTTAAAAATTCAACACTTCGGAGAATCATGAGAGCAGGGCCGGACTCTCCTTTTTCTGAGGATGAGATTTTTGAAGCCCTTATGAGTTGCAAAAGGGATACGGCACTTGGGCCTAATGGTTTCAACATGAGCTTGATTCAACAAATTCCAAATTCGTTGAATGAGGATACGACTTTGTTGTTTATGAGTTCCGTTAAAACAAATCCTTTGTGTCCAGCTTCAAGTCCACATTTTTTCTCCTCATTCCAACAGTTGTTGGGCCCTCAAACATAAAAGAATTTAGTACCCATCACCTTGTACATAGCCTTTATAAGCTTGTGATAAAGGTCCTGACAAGAATATTGAGCATGGTGGCGGAAAGGATTGGAGGGGAATGTCAACATGCTATTGTAGAGGGAGTGCAAATCCTAGATGCAGCCCTTGACTACAAGAAGGGGTGGATCACTTAATGAAAAAAGAGCTGAAGGGATGATTTGTAAACCAAATACAGAGAAGTACAATACCGTGTCTTGGAGTTTCTTTCTGTCTATGATGTACAGAATAGGTTTTGGCACCAAATGACATTCATGGATAAAGTGTTTACATCCAAACTCTTTCGTTTGTTGTTATGGCAAAAAGTGGTCATTCAGATTTCTTTACGTATTCAAGGTCGTGAGGCAGGAGACAATCTCTCCCGACTTCTCCATATCATTGTAATTGAGGCACTAACAGCCTGATGAAAGAGCTAGAGACAATCAACAGCATGCAAGGGCCTAAGGCAGGAGACAATCTCTCCCGACTCTCTGTATCATTGTAAGTCACGCACTAATAGCCTGATGAAAGAGCTAGAGACAATCAATTCTTCAGGAACCTGATTGTGAGAGAAAACAGTGACTCTGAGGAGGTAACCCGTCTACTATTCTCAGACAACATGTTACTACTTTGCAAGCCTGAACTGCAATTTGTACCGAACAATAGGTGTGCTCCTATGCTTTCAAGAGGTTTTTGGTCTCAAGGTCAACCTGACAATGTCCGTATTGGTTCAGATTGGAGACAGAGAGCCAACTTTGCTAGAATTTTAGGGTACAGAGTAACCTATCTTCCTTTGAAGTACGTGGGTTTACCCCTGAATGCTAAATTTAAAGACACTTCCATTTGGGATGACCCCATCACCAATAAATTTGAAGCCAGACTAGTGGGATAGGGAAAACAAATTCTATTGAAGGAACTGACTCTATCAAAAGCACACTTGTCAACTTGCCAATTTACTTTTAATCCAGTAAGTGTGGCAAGAAATTAAAAGCTACTCAATATTGTCTCCTATGGGGTCACTTGAATATATCACTTGAAACTAGTTAAAAATCCATACCACAAAGGTCAATGGTCGAGTTCAACAGACCCTTACAAGGAAAGTGACTCTGGAAATTCATGAGAAAGAGAATGCCTGTCGTGGAGGGTGATCAGAACCAGGTTTGACTTCAACAGAATAGGGAGATACTCCAAAAGTTTAAGAAGTCCATATGCATTGGGTTATGGAAAGAATTAGAATGAGAAAAGAGGAGATTCAAGAACACATATTGTGGAAGGTTGGATCAGGTGAAAAGGTGACATTCTGGTTGGACAAATGAATTGATGGTGGTACTCTAGGGAATTGTTTTGCCACCGATTTTTTCTTTGGCTTGTAATAAAAAAGAGGCAAAGGTGGCAGAAAAGCTTCTCAAATTCAGTGAGTAATAGAGTCTGGATGTGGACCTGATAAGGAATCTCAATGACTAAGAGGTGAATGAATATGCAAATTTAATCTAGTGTCTGTCTCAAAGGGAAAGACTTTTAAACCCTTGGATGAAACTGTTTGGGGACTTCGCTTGAAAAGGACAGTCTCTAATTACTCCTATTTGGCCAGAAGTGGAAGGACCGATGAAAATTTCACATGAAAACTAATTAGAAAGGCCAATACATCTCCTATAGTAGCTTTTTTTCCTGGGAAGCAGGCAAGAGCTAAGTATAAAGAATCTGATCAAGAGGGAAGGTCATCGTGATTGATGCTACTTATGTAAGAGAGCTGCAAAGCCTGTCAACCATCTTCGCCATTGGTGTCTTTTCTCTTACCGGCTTTGGTGCTTGACTTATTGTCTTATGGGATTGAAGTATGCTGTGGCAGGTTCAGTCAAAAAAGGGATACAGGCTTGGAAAGGCATCTATAGGGATGAACACTACAACAAGGATTTAGGCCCTATCCCTTTGGCTACTTATGAGCTATTTGGAAATAAACAAATACACGAACCTTTAGAAGCATAAAATGGTCTTTTGACAGAAATAAAAATACTTAGTTCTAGACTTTAGGGTTTTTTTAATAAATAAATTAAGGTCCCAGATTTTACATTGCAAATGTTATACTTAAGGTTGAAAGGTTAATCAATAGGGACAGAATAAAGCTATTTTGAGTATGGTGTAAGAACTTCAATTTATGTTGCAATTGTTTTATTTAGGGGCAACGACGTTAACCCAGAATCCATAGGATCCTTATGCTAATCAGCAATCATGTATCAGAACTTGAAGTTTTAAAATGCTATTCTTTGTAATTTTCTATTTCAAAAAAATCAATGTACAATGGAGGATCTTGTAGAGCAGCGATGAAAGATGGTAAAAGCATAAACAATATAATACAATACCATTATATTTCTCCCGTCGAGCAGGAGTCTAGCACCACTTTCAACGCCAGTTTGAATTAATCTGCATATTCGTTCCTTAGCCTGTTGAAATGAAGATTAGCGAACAAATGAAAAAAATGAGTTTAAACCTACTTCAGAATATGGGGAAGCAAATTTAAATGATCCGAAAGTTTAACTTTTTCTATCTGCAACTAGGGGTGGAGGTTTCTGCATATCAAATAATTCAAAGCAAGAGCTCTTCTATTTACTTATATTTTTAAAAAGAGAGTCTACTTCTAATTATTGGCAGTGAAAAGCCACGAGTTACCTGTTTACTAATCACTGGACCAAGGTCTGCTTCTGGTTCTGTTCCAGCAGTGACTTTTAGAGCTTTAGCACGGTCAACCAATTTATCTTCCCTGAACAAAGGTGATCTCCATTTAATGCTGTCATTAATCAAACTCTGAAGTCCTATACTATGATAGCATTTCAGAATATTGTATACATGGTACTTTGTTTTTGCTACTACTATAATGTTCTACAAGACCTTCAAGAGCTTTAGATTCCAATTCAGAAATGACCCTTTCACTACTTTTGCAGTTTGTAGATCGAGGAACTATTAAGGAGATAGTCTAAAAAGTTTGGGAGAAAAATTATGATTGGCAATTCTACAGAACTACAACTTTTCAATACATGTTCATGAATCTTTTGAGATAACTCATGCTTCAGTCTTCAAGGTAAATTGAAAAATAAACACACAAAACAAAATACCATGATTTTGAGCCACCAACAAAAACCACTGTGCTGAGGGCCATGCACCTTTGTCCCGCAGCACCAAAACCAGCAGCCACTAGAGCATTTAATGTAGCATCCAGGTTTGCATCAGGTAAGACAACCCCATGATTTTTGGCCCCCATATTTGACTGAGCACAAGAGTTATCATATTCATATGTATTGTTTAACTCCAAAACAAGTTCAATCAGCTTTTATTGGAATGCTAAGGAAGCAAGCATATTATAAGAAAGACATACAACATATTCTACACATGCACCTACCTGAACACGTTTTCCTTTAGCTGATGCTCTTCCATATATATGCATGCCAGCCTTTAACAATAGCATCAAGTAAGAATTACAAGACATAACAATTAATAGATGAAAATAGCTGAGATAAACAACAGGAAGAAAGTGTTGATGGGTTTACCAACAAGCATAACCTCTATGATATTCCTAGAAAAAATTGTTAGTGCCAAGTCGTAATTAAAATGAAAAAATTCAACCAGAAATTTAAAAATATCTGCAATTGTTAAAAATGCCCATAATGGAAACCATTCCCAGGGAGGAGGAAGCATGCGTCTGATTTTTTGTTTTTTGCTTTTTGTTTTTTGTTTTTTTGCTTTTTAAATTGTATGAATTACTTGTAAACTCCAAATGATAATGGAATGGACAGAACTAAAAAATTTAGAAACTGGATGCAATAAAAATATTATTACGTTTTAGATTATTGAAGTTCTTTTATTCTTTTCTTTTTAATCTTTTTAAAAACTACTCCTTCTCCAAGAAGTTTATGCATTCTCAATTCTTGCTAACACATAGAGACCTCATATGAACTTTACTTTTTTCAATTAATGAAGTCAAAATAACAGAAAATATGGGGTCAAAATAAAAATTTGTCTATAGATATTCTTATACATAAAGAGCTTTACATGCAATGATTGTACTTTTTCAAGTTCCATGGAGACATTGCCCCTGTTCGGAAGGTAACTCAATAATCGCTATTACTGAGTGGGTTTCCATCAAGCTAGAAGAAATTAGCTCAAAACAAAATTCCAGACATGAACTTTCGAGAGTTACAATCTTATTTTACCTCAAAGTGATAATTATAAAATTTTTAAATCAGTTAATCTGTCTCCTATTTCCCTCACTATTTTGAAGTTCTCTCTCAAATTCAAATTCTTTGTTTCATTGTATATTTTCTATACTTAACTTCAATCTATTAAATCCATTTCCATTTTCTTTATATATGATATTCTCTAGCACTCACCGTCATTTAATATCAACTGAAAGATTCCTTATTTTGTTAAAATATAATTTTTTTTACTATTAAATTAAACATAAAAAAAATTCACGTGCATCACAAAACGCCATAAAGTACCATAAAAAGGGACCAACAAGCAATGCTAAATAGTTCTCTATGCTCGCAAAAATAAAATTGAACAGTTCTATTCTAAGATTCTTTTAGGACTATTTGACTGGCAATTTGAAGAAACTTCCAATAAGCTATGCTATAGAAATTTTTTCAAGAGTTTTCCAGTTCCTTTCGCAAAATCTTTTCTCTTTAGTTTATTTCAAGATAATTCCATAGGTAGACTCAAGCAATAAGCCATTTGCTTTTTCCTCAAATTCTCATCAATTCAAGTTAAAAGGATTAGCCCAACCTTCGGCTGTCCATGAACAGGATATATTTCTGATGGACTGAGTATCCTTCACAAGTAGTGGTAAAAGGATATAAGGTTTTTTTTCAGGGAATCGCCAACAAAAATGCACACTAGTTCCAATTGATCATAATCACTCCCTAAATTCCAAAAAATTGTGCATCACAAATAGGAAATAATCCTTTTCAATCATGTAATCATATTAAGGAGCTAATAGAACACTGAAAACTGAAAAGCAAAACTAAGGGATGCTTACAGTATTAGAGCCAACAAATGATATAGCCCTGATATTATCATCATCGCAAATAGCATTCACAATATCCTGTCATAAAGTAAAATGCATTAGATAAAATAAAGAAATAGATAAAAGCATTAGGAAAATAATTCATTTGGCGATAATTTAGCACCATCAATCAACTCCAATATTGAGATTATTTAAATAAAGAAGACTTTATTCTTTTCCATAAGGCAGATATGACAGCCCCTTCATTACAGTATACTTACAACTTCAACTGAAAGCTTGAAAACCTTAAACGACCAAGGATCAATTAGAATCTTACATAGTTTAGTGCTTCTAATTTATTTAATTACTGAGAGCATATTGGACCATTTTCGAAAATAAAGGTCCAGAGATAAAAAGCTCTCGAATCAAGAGCATACACTGGTGCCATGTACAATGTTTAGAACACCATCAGGTAAACCAGCCTCCATGGCTAACTCAGCAAGCATTATAGATGCACCTGTATATAATGAATTGAGCATTAATAATTAGATGAAGCAACAAACTGCAACACAAAAGATAGTCCAATTGCTATTCTTTACACATTTTATCTCAAAAAAAAAAAAGGATAGTTCAACTGTAGCAGCAAACAAAAATATAGCCAGCTAAAAATCAAAACAAAGAGCCAACAAGCAAGAGAAGAAAACCCAAAAGATTAACAATATCAAACAATTAGCCATTTGATGGTGAATGGAAGTTTTAAATCCCATGAGTCCTCTAGCATCACACGTAAGATAAACCAATAGTCAGCTCAGAAATGTTAAGAGGATATTTTGCTCAAGATTTCTGAGAATCAAAATCTTAATTTTGGTGAAGGTAGCTAAGAAACTGGAAAACAAAGATCAGTTAAATATTTGTGACAAATATAACAAGATACAAGGAAAACCTAGTAAAAGAAAAGAAACGTACTTACCGAACCAACACTAGCAAAAATTTTAGCACAACATTTTCTCAGTATGGCCCTATTTTCTCAGTAAGGCTCCAGATGTAGAATTTGCAGATTCAAAGACACCATTTTCACAATAGTGCTAAAAAAATGTGGAATTTAAGATATTTGAAACGAGTGCTTTGATGCAAATCAAGTCAAACATAATAGATAAATGCAAACAGCTCTAAGATTCATACAATAGTGACTACAACCAAAAGGGTGAAATGCTTTCAGACATTACAAATGAAAATCCTTGAAGTATGAAAATGCTCACCAGGATCCTTTTCTGATGGCTTTAAGACAAACGTATTACCACAAGTAATGGCTATGGGAAACATCTGTAGAAAGATAATAAAAAACAAAGTAGTCCTCAGAATTAGCATTTTCAACCTCAAGTTCAGTAAGAAAAAGACATTTTAAACCTTAAGGTGTAATGACCAAATAAAGCATTTAACGTAAGTATATAGATCTAATACATAAAAATAGTTGATCATGGAAAGACAACATATAAAAAGGAGAAAACTTTGGCATGCTCACCCATAAGGGAATCATTGCTGGAAAGTTGAAGGGACAAATTCCAGCACAAACACCAAGTGGCTCCCTCATACTGTATGTGTCAATTCCACTTGATACATTGGGGACATACTCTCCCATTTGCAGAGTTGCCATGCCACAAGCATGTTCCACCACCTCTAGACAAGGAAAAAAAAATGAAAAAATGCACCATTAGGAAAGGAGCTCAATCTTCTCTCTGACTCATGATTGGTAAAAACTACATGAGGAGAACAAACATACTGACCTAAGCCACGGAAAACATCCCCCTGAGCATCCTTCAAAGTCTTTCCCTGCTCAGTTGTAATGCTCATGGCAAGCCTATCCTGTAGCAACTTCCGTGAACATATAACACAAAAGTGTCTACTCCCAATGAATAAACAAAGTAGGGGAGTCAAAACAAAATCTATGACTTGCTTACTGTATTTCTGCGAATAAGCTCCTGGAGCTTGAACATGACCCGTTGTCGTGTGGTAACTGGTGTGTTACGCCATGATGGAAAAGCCTGCTTAGCTGCTGATACTGCTGCTTTAAACTCTTCATTAGTAGTCAAAGGAACTTGTGAAACAACTTGTTGCGTTGCCTACAGAAAATTAAAAATATGTTGAAACCGAAAGAAAGACAGGTTACACCACTAAATCACAAAAAATTAAAACAGACAACATGATAAAATGAGACAGTTTACACACTTACAGGGTTTATAACATCAATGAATGCTGATGATTGTGAATTGACAAAAGAACCTCCAATGAGATTGGGAACCCTCTGGATGAAGATACAATCAATCAAATACCATCTGTTAACAATAATAAAACCTAACTCAAGACAATGCAACAGTAGTGTTTCTAGGTTACAACAAAATAAAATTGGTCCACAGTGTATTCAGGAAATACAAGTCTGTTCTGACTGCGGCTTTTTTTTCTTTGCAGATGTACTTGATCACTAAACAAAAGCAGCATGTAAAAACAAAGTTAATTCGTCCCTCCTATCTACTTCTCTGCAATCAGGCATTACCTAACAAAGTCACCATGAATCCTGTTGCCTCCATGTGTTTCCTCTGAATCGTCATATTCTATGGTAAGTGAAACATAAGTTTCCAATTGTTTTCTTTCTTTTTTTAAAAAATACTATATATCATCAACAAGATTTGATTTCCCATGGCCAATATAGTCACATAAAGGCTCAGACAAGTGGAAACTCAATCATGGACGCAAACTTGCAAATCACATCCTTTTCTATCACATTTTCTCGGTAAACAAACACGAAATACGCATACAAATCGCCACACACACCAACACCAACTAACCGGAGGATTATGCTTCCTAGAAGACGGCTCAGCTGCCGTGGAGAACTTCAAGTCTCCCAAAGCGAAAATCTGAGGCCTCAAGGCCTTCAGATTCCTTGCTGTGAGAAAAATCACACAAAAAATTAAAAATAGAAGTCAGCTAATTTTCAATCCATTTTATCTGAAAACACGATCAATATTGATCAGCAGATTATTTCACAAAAACATCTCTTCAACTCCTTTCATGTCACCTCGCTGAAACGAAAATCGCAAGATCATTTTCTTTCTTATTGGTCCTTCTTCACTGATTTTTGACGAGAAATGTTGTTCGACTCGGCGCTTTTAACTTATATAGATGAACAGGTAGTGACTGTATCACCAGTTTTTACTTCCATGATAACGAGGCTGCTTTGAATTAGAACCGTCGGATATAGAACGTAAGTTTAAGGCAATAAATAAACGGTCGAGATTTCATGATGTGGATGGCAGCCAACCTCCCTACGTTATATAAGGGCAATAAATTGTAACAAAAAAAAGGTTAGCTGTATAAAACTATTTATAATATTTTTTTGAATATATATTGGCAACAAAAATTAAATTACATACGCAATAAAATATTAATAAACTAATGCATAACTGCTCTTCCTTATCCTGGTGTTTTCATCACGTGCTTACCGATAATTTTGTTTTTTTTTAAAAAAAAAATTAAATTTCAAATTATAATGGAGAAAAATATTGCCAATCAAGTTTTGTATGTTTTATAATGTCTATTTTAAATGCTGTAGTAACACCTTTTGTTAGTAATATTAATTTTTTAGATAATTTACATTCATTTTTAAACATTTTAGATTTACTCTTTTAAATCTATATATTGACTAATATATTTTTACTTTAAATATTGTTTTGATGCATTTATATATATATTATATTATATTTTAATTAAACAGTGATAAGATATTAATAAAATACATAATACATAAATTTTTTTTTTTTAGCTTAATTTACATGTAAACATATTTCTCTATATAATTAGGATCGAGTTTAGTTAAATTAATTTTTTAAAATCCTCTCTGAACCAGAATAGGTTTTGATTTTACAAGATGAACCTTACTCTGTTTCGACTTACCAGTTTATCAATTTACTCCCAGAGTCATGCGCTAATATTTGGGGGATGATTGACGCATCCTGGGACGAGCATCCATTGTCTTCCATGAGATTGGAGTAGCTGCTACTATGAAGTTTGTCAGAAGCTGTAAATAACGATTAGCGACTACTCTGTGATCGATTATATATTACTGCGATGTGGAGGAAGTCTGTGAATTCGAGTTTCTCTTTGAGGATCTTCTCGCCCTCTTCCTGGAGTAACCCTAATTGCACGTCCTTCTCCTCCTCAATTTCTTCTTCTTTGTCTTCGTCTTCGTCTTCGTCTTCGTCTTCGTCTTCTTCTTCCTTCTTCGCCGCCAACGGCGTCGTTTCGTCTCCTCTCTTTTTGTCTCATCCCTTCTATTCCTCATCATCGTCATCATCTGAGTCCGCATCAAAGTTTGCGCTCGTCAGATCCGATGGTATTCGTGCCTTTGCTTCTTCAGCTGCTTCTGCTGTTGACGTTTCATCGAGAGCCAAGGTTACGGCAGAACTGGTTCGTCACTATGCTCGATGTTACTGGGAGCTCTCCAAAGCTCGCCTCAGGTGCTTATCGCCATTCCCTCCCCCCCTTTTAATTTCTTGCTTTATTTTGTTTGATCTTCGTGTTTTTGTTTATTCTTTCTCGGTTTTGTTTTATTGAATTCAATTTAGGGATGTGTTGTTCATTCTTACCTAATTAACTGGAAATTCTCTTTGGGTTCTTCGCAGCATGCTAGTTGTTGCAACTTCCGGGACTGGATATGTTCTTGGGAGTGGGAATGCAGTTGATTTTGCAGGACTTTGCTGGACATGTGCTGGTACCATGATGGTTGCTTCCTCTGCCAACACCATGAACCAGGTTTTCCTCTCTTTTATTTGATATGTAAATTACTAGTTTTTTCTCTTATGTCTTTTGGCACTTCTCTTACTTTCTTTATGTTCTTTGAATATTTATTCGACGTATTTATAATGGGAAAACTTGGGTATTGTATCTTGAGAGCCCTGTTCTGTAGATCTTTATTCCCATAAGGTGATGGTTTCTGGCTGCAGCGAATATGAGTGCCAATCGCTTAGTAAAGCTAAAATGAAGAAGACATGGTTTGTTGAGGAAGCTTCTTGGCTGTAAATGGCAGTATCCATGTGAGGATAAAACACTACCAGATAGGAAGAACAACTGGACTTTGTATAGGAGCGTAATTAGGAATGACTTCAAAAGATTTGCTTGTCCTTGGCCACTACGTGATTGAAGTAGTGAGCTATGTTTCAAAATAAGTTACCAATCCACAGAGATTGAAGTAGAAGTTCAGGGAGAAAGAGTTACACAGATTTACGAGAATATCTCCATATAACAAGATGCCCCAGTCTGATAAATACTGCACACTCCTGGCCATTTGTATGAATGAGACACGATCCAACAGGGCACAGGCTAGCCTTTTAGTTATGGTACTGTGAATAGAGATTCTATCTTCTTTTTCATTGATTTTCCCAATCTTGTCCCCTGTCCAGCTGTTGATCTCGTTTAAGTTGTTGATTACTGGTATATTATTTCATGGAACTCATTCTAATTCAGCAAGTGTTTCAATATTATACCTCAAGGAACACTTAAAATTCCACACTCTTCACCATCAAAGCATCTTAACTGTGAATCATATTCTTTGAATATGATATCTATATAATGTGATGTATGGAAAACATCATAAGTTTGAGCGCTATAGTGTTTCTATTGATCAGTTATCATGTATATGCAAGTTGGATATCTAGATTGCTCTGATTTGAATAAAGCAGAGGATGTCTTTGTTCTTCGTATAATAATAATTATTATAAAAATGATGGACAATGAAACTTATTTATTGATTCAAGAGGGCCCCAAAGAGGTAAATTCCGGCTTATGCATATTCTAATCAATATGAATATGAATATGTATCTATTCAGATGTGCTTGAGCGTTCCTTTCTCATCACGAAATTGTATATAACCTTTTTTCCTGTTTACTCGTACCATATATCTATTTTTAATAGAATTTTGTTTTCATTTTTTAGGTGTTTGAGGTAAATAATGATGCCAAGATGAAGAGAACAATGGGGAGACCTTTACCTTCAGGACGGATTACTGTACGTCACGCTGTTACTTGGGCATCTATTGTTGGTTGTACTGGAACTGCTCTACTGGCGAGCAAGGTGATTCCTACTTTTTTTTATGTTACTTGGGCTGTCAACTATGGCCTTTTATCTGTTTGTTTTTAATTTACTTGGAGTTGAGGAACTAAGTTAGTGTTTCAATGACAAGGTTGTTACAGGCTAATATGTTGGCAGCTGGGCTTGGAGCATCTAATCTTATTCTTTATGCCTTTATCTACACTCCATTGAAGCAGATTCACCCAATCAATACATGGGTTGGGGCTGTTGTTGGTGCTATTCCACCCCTGCTTGGGTAATTTTATCTTTCACATAACTACATGTCTCTTCATTATGGCTTCTTTTATGAGCCTATCAACAGTTTCCTTGAAGATAAATTTTTCTTTTGGGGGACTAGGAGGAATCATGGCGAGAAAATTGCAGTTATTAATATAGTTTGAAAAGATTAATATACACTTCAGCGATTTCAGGCTGAGCCATTGTCAATATACTTGCAGATACCAGAAGAAGATGCCTTAGCAAGAATGTTCAGTGTTTGGCATTTTAATGCATGAACCTTTTCATATTATTCTTATGGAATTTGGATGAAATTTATGTTATTTTGTAGGATATGATTCAAAACTAACACATGATTCATCCTTCCCCATGTGTATCTGTTCTGGGTTTTCAGGTGGGTTGCTGCTTCTGATCAGGTTTCCCTAAATGGAATGATACTTCCGGCTGCTCTTTACTTTTGGCAAATTCCCCATTTTATGGCACTTGCATACTTGTGCCGAAGTGATTATGCTGCTGGAGGGTGTGTATACATGGAGTGTCTATTTTGTCAAATATTCATACAGAAACATAACCAGTGCTTTTCATCAATCTTTCACCTTGTCATGTGATCCATATGTTATTTAACTTAGTATGGAATCACATTTTCTTTACTTTATTACTTTCGATGAAAACTATGTTAAGATTCGAGTTACCTCACTTTTAAAATTGTCACTGGTAACTCTTTCTTCCAAGAAGAAAAATTTTACTGCTAACTACCCCTTTTAGAAAAACTGCCTTTCTGATTTTTTATTTTTTATTATTGCCTTCTCAGGTTCAGGATGTTCTCACTTACTGATGCTTCTGGCCAAAGAACTGCTGCAGTGGCCCTGAGGAATTGCCTATATCTGGTCCCTTTAGGATACTTTGCTTATGATTGTGAGTCAGTTTACTGATTACTTCCTCAAATTGCTATTTCAGTTTTGCTTTTTGAAGTGACATAGACTCTTAGTTGTAAAATATATTACTAATTTAAAATAATTTTGGAAATGCAGGAATGTTTAGAAGTATTAATATGTTTTTTTCTTTTTATTACCTTAATAATTTAGTGTTGGGTTACTCGAAAAAAAAAAAGTATAGGAAAAAACAAACCTAATTTTTATGAGGGAAAAAGAATAATATTATAAATAAGCCACCAAGGCTGTGCCATCTAT
>NW_019014672.1:230592-242875 GCF_000150535.2 Carica papaya
CATGATTGCTTCATATAATCACACGGAGCAAACTGTTAAAAAAATTGATCTGGTTATAGTTGTTTCCATTACAAAAAGATTACAAAGTATTCAGAGTTAACGTCAATCCATAGGACTTGAATCCTAAAAAGAACTCCTAAATCCTACATAAAATTCTAACATTGTAGACTCACCAATATGACAAATAGTAAAAAAATCATAAGATATAATTACTTAAGCTAAATTGGAAGGATATATAGTTACTAATATATAAAAAACTAAACTTTCCATGAGATATGGGACAAAATCTTTTTGGAAACTTAATGGATCAAGACACACAGTTATTTCTCTGAGATAGCTATTTCCAATCTCCACTTATGAGACTATCATCTTTGTTCATTAATAGCCCATACAAATTTGTTCATTTATGTTCTTTAAAGGATTTTTCTTTCTTTTGTTTGCAATTTTTAGGATAATATCTTATTCTCCTCTTTGTACTTTTCTCCTATCTTAATAAAGCTTTTTTTTTTCTAATAAAAGAAATATCTAGAAAACCCATATAATTAAACCTCCAACTTATTTTAAGCATCGTCAGTATTCTGAATTTTAATTACAATACAATTATGTTATCTGAAAAAAAAAATTACAGTACAATTATGTAAATTTTCATCCAAAAAATCATTTCTCAAACAACAATAAGAAAACTAGAGACAAGGACTTTCAACTATATTTTCCCTCAAATTGGTCAGTGGTAAGAAAAACCATCAAAAGATTCTTCATTGAGGAATTTTACATTTTCATTTTGCCTATATACGAATTCCCAGTATTATGAACTTTTTCCATACTAATATTATGCATTTCTTATGTAAACAGCTGATGACATCACAATAACTGATATTGAAACTTCAACAAAATATACGAGAAGGTGAGACCAGCATGAGCAAACTTTAATGAGCTTAGAAACGAAGTCCACATTAGCAAACAGGTAACATGCAGTAAAGTTTCTAAGTATTTCATGTAAGCCAAAAGGACTTTCTGCTACCTTAATCATACCCATTGCACCAAATGGTAACTCGATTTATTGATGTTACTAGGACAGAAAATATCACCTGGATTCTTCTCTGACGGCTTTAGGATAAAAGTGTTGCCGCATGTGACTGCAATAGGATACATCTGCGGATTAACAGGGTTAAAATAAACAAAAGAATTGTTCCTGTAAGAATAAAATTACTTTACCATAAGATTTAAAATCATGAAACAAACATAGAGAAAATCAATAAAGCTAGCAGTAGATAAGCTATATCGTCACACTCCCTCTTTACTAATTTCATGCAAACAAAGTGCCAATGTGAAGATAATTATATGCCTAACTGAATTACAAGAACTATTAATTAAAGAAAGCAAAATGATAAACATATTTTCTTGTTTCCTTTCTCTCCCTTCCTTCTTTTTTTAAACATTCAAACTGGTAAAGCAATCCAAACATTTTCTTACTTTTTCTCTCTCGAAATCCTATTCATTCTACCTTAGTCCTCAAAAACTAATGTTGGGAAAAAATATGTTTGACCTAATATCATGTATGCATAACATATAACCTATATCCACAGTTTGTAATGTGTAATGCGTGATAGCCATCTGAAAGCTGTACTTGAGGCAGAAACTAAAGGCAAGCAAGCAAAAACAAATGGAAATATAAGCTTACACATAATGGAATCATAGCTGGAAAGTCAAAGGGGCAGATTCCAGCACAAACACCAAGTGGCTCTCTAATGCTATAGGAATCAACTCCATTAGACACATTCGTCACGAACTCTCCAGTTTGCAAGGTTGCTAAACCACAAGCATGTTCCACCACCTCTAGTATGACAAAGCCAGGACCTCTTATGGCACATAGCTAACCTACGACAATTCTTAGATGGAAAGAGAAAATAAGATACTGACCTAATCCATGTAACACATCCTCATATGCATCCTTCAATGATTTTCCATGCTCATCAGTAATGTTCATAGCAAGCTTATCCTGAAAGAAAAGTCGCACTCATTCCCATTATTGGAGACATTCATGTTAAAGGAAAAATATTGTGCTAAAAGAAATAAAATAAAAAACTTTGTTTCATGTTAGAGGAAAAATAATATATTCGTTAAATGAAATAAATTAACAAATTTAGAAAATACAAGGTCTCTCCGAATAAGCTCTTGAAACTTGAACATGATTCGCTGACGGGTGGTAATTGGAGTGTTTCGCCAAGTAGGAAAAGCCCGTTTTGCTGCAAAGACCGCAGCTCTGAACTCCTCAATGGTAGTCAAAGGAACCTGAGAAATCACTTGTTGGGTAGCCTACCAAGATTTGATAATTAATTAGGGAAATAAATTCCTAATGAGAAAATAACATATAGATTAAATCTTAAATGACTTCCTGAACTTACAGGATTTATAACATCTATTGATGCAAAAGACTGTGATTCAACAAATCTACCTCCTACGAGATTGGGGACCCTCTGAGGTACAGTAGTGAAGTGTTAAAATCAAGAGCAGCTTAAGAGAAAATCATTATATGATAGAGATATAAGAAGTATTATCAAGAAAAAGGAAAAAAGAAAAAACATTTTTAGGACCTTCAGAGGTAAACCTAAAAATTATTATTCTTTCATCAAGAGGAAAGAAACATCCAAACATGATCTCTTCGGTCTTATTTCCTTCAAAACCAAGTAATGAGGATAAAATTTGCTAACTTGAAGAGGCATCATATTACATCTAAGCTTACCAGAGGGTAGCGCTGCCTCCAAGAAGACTCCATAACTGAGACATAATTGTTCCTCACAGCAGATTTCTCAGGTCTAAGTGACTTGAATGTCCTCACTGTTATAACAAACATTAGCATCTATATAGGGAAATAAGGATTCCAATATCTTCCCCTAGAAATGTTGATACAGACAGTAACCACCACTCTTTGGTAATATTTTTAAAGTGAAATCCAACATTTTATTTGAATTTAATTGCCTCTAAGAAGAATATAACAGTGTCTTTAACACTCATGATCCACATGATCATTAGCAAACATATGCCCTCAAAAACCCATATTCTCCAAAACAACTCCATTAATAATTCAAAATTTAGCATTATTTCAAGTCTAATATATCGTCCACTAATTCTTTACTTTTTGATACTTATAGGGCTTTCAGAGATGGAAAGAGAACTGCAGAAATCCTTGAGAAAACAGTAACATTTTCTTATAGAATCATGGGGCATTGCGAAAATCATCGGCTAATCATCACTCAAGGATTCAAGTATAGAATTCTCTGAATTTTATCATCCAAGGAAATGCTGGATAGAAGTCCAACAAATATTAATTGTACATACTACAATCAATATTATGAATCAATGCCACAGAGTGATGAAGCTAGACTCATGAGAAACAGTGATATATAAACCCCTCCAAAATGGTAAATCCTGAAGAGAGAAGACTCGTACGGCATAGAGTATCTAGGTTTGGAAGTAAGCACAAAGAACTTTAAAATGAGAGGAAACATGGAGCAAATAAAACCCTCAAATAAAGAGAGCTGGAAAAGAGAAATTTCCACCTGCCATATTTCCTTGCCGAAGCTTGGCTTTAACGTTGTAAACATGCTTTGGAGTGGACAAGAGCTCTGGATTGCTTTGTCTCAACCTTTTTAGAATTTGGCGAGGTTTCAGTCCAGCTTCTGTCATCTCTTTAATTAACAGAACTTCTTTCTCTGTGAAGCGACGAGCAGAAGGATGTTCTGAAAGGTTTTTTAATGGTTCATGATTGTGAGTTCCATTTTTAATGGTGAGTACCCATAACCCATCATCCTTCTTACCCACAAGTTCAAATGGGCAATTAGTAAGCCGGGATCCTGATTTTCTTCGGCGAATTGGTTCACTAGAGGACTCCTCAACAGGTTTCCGCCTGTTTCGATAAACACCCCCTCTATCACAGCCAAGGATCACAACTTTATCCCTCTTAGATTGTTTAATAGTTACAACATATCCCTGAGATACAGCAAACTCACCAACATGTTGGATAAGTTCTTCTCGATCTACAAAAGTTCCAGGCGGAGGAGGGAGCATCCCTGGAGGACCACTTAACTCGGTGCCACTCCGGACATCCATCAAAGATGAATGAAATATAGAACCTACGTGGAAACAAACTATGAACCATTTTAGATATCTTAACTATATCATGTCCATTGCTGCTCATATCTTTAATAGAAGCTAGAAAGCACAATTGAGGAAATTACCCAGCCTAACTAATCTGATAACTGACCTAACCCAAACTATATTATAAGAATACGACAGAAACCAGAAAATAACTTGGCTTGATGAAACTGAAACAACCTGAACCCAAGCCTAACCTATTTCCAGATATGATCTCAATATGACTTCAAGTGTACTGTTTCCATTTTTAAAAATCACTCTAACTTGGACTAGTAATGTAAATGTCTACTTCATTCAATGTTATGTTAGGAAATTCATGTTTTGGAAAAAATCATTGAAACAGATGTTCTTCTTTGGGAAGAACTGGAAGTTCACTAAACACACTCTGCAATTTAAAAAAAAAAAAAAAAAAAAAAAACTTGGAATAAAATAGTCAAAGATGGTTTAAGTAATTTCGTTTCTTTGTATTTTTCATTTCATTTTCTTTCCTTCTCAATCATCAAAGCTAAGGTATAATTGGATTTTAATAAGTCATTACTTTGCCATGAATAATAGAATTTTGTGGAATGATGAAAGGAAGTATCGACAAAGAAATATCAACATGGAAACAACAGAAAATAAGTTGAAAAGAATTAATAACATATTTATTATAATTTCCAATTTTAGTTAAGAGCTAAAGAACAGAATCAAAGACAAATTGCATGGAACAGATGTTACAAGCATGCATATATTTCCGTGAAACGTTCATAAGCTACTTAGGGCTACTTCATCACCTTTACAGTTTTTTTTTCCTTTTGAAAAGTCAAATTAATCATGACCCTATGAGGTGTGTTTCTATTGAAATTAAACGGGTCATATAATCATAACAAGTCCTGCAAATTTTTTGACTTACTTCAGTCCAGATGCACATATACAACGTAGTTCAGCAGATTCATTTATGTAAAAAGTCTATTCTTATTTTAACTCTTTTCAGAAAAGAGGTATATATAAAAAATTTCTTTAATCCCATAATACACTCAAAACATTCAAATGTGCTAAAAAAGAAAGCCGACTCCTTCATAATTGAAGAACGCCCATCCCAATTCTCTTACTTGTAAACAGAAGTTATCAATATTCCATTAGAAGTAGCAAAAAGAAACTTGTTCCTCATTGATTACAGACTAACTATCCAGTCATTAAATCGAAATACGAAATGCAACCACAAGTTAAGCATTCCTTCGCAACTAATCGAAAGAAAGAGCTCAATGAAAACAAAAATTCAAAATTCGAAGTTCAGAACCAGCCCTATCACTGGATTGACACTAAGCAACGTAAAGTCAAAAGCATACCTTGTTCATCTTAAGAAATGAAACTCCATATCCATTTCTCTCTCTCTGTTTCTCAGTTAACAACCATAATTACTACCTGCGATAGCGATCGGCCGGCGAATCGACCGCACGATCAATGGATTTTCGTTGGGATGTTTGTATGGTAGTTTGTCCGCAGAGGAAGACTGCCACTTTGGTTGTGGGAATGGGGTCAGCGATGGGCTTGTAGACGAAACCCAGGGTCCTGTTTGGCATGACGAGAATTTAGTTATTTTTTTCCTTTGTATAATGCGTTAAAGAAAAGGCAAGCAAACACGGCCTATAGAGCGAGTGTGGGGTTAGCCAACAAACATGATGTAAGGCGCGTTTGGCAGGGATCGCCAACAAGGTGAGTTACGAATTAACTCGCTCCAACTCACTTCGTTAGGAGCGGTTAAATAAGTAAAAAAATAAGAAACACAGGGTGCATATGGGTAGAAGAAAATCGGGTGTAGTACCCGCTTCATATTTGTATGTGCTCCGTCATATTTATGAATTTTAAGATTACATTTAATATATTATTTTATATGAAACAGGTTAAATAATTTAGTACATTATTTTATGTGAAACAAGCTAAATAATTTAGTTTGATCAGTTTATACTGATGAATAATATATTAAGTATCAACTTATCTTTTATTTTGTTAATTTAAAGTTTATTGGACGGTATAAAATAATTATTTTGAAAGTTTTTTAAATGAAAAAATAGATAAATAATTTAGGTTACGGGTATAAAAAATTACTTGTAGAGTGAAGTTTATTAACTAAATTTATATCTATTTTAAATACGTAATTGATCTGAATAAATATATATTTTTTAATTATCTAAATATGTGAATTTATTCTATACTCATTTTGTAATTATTATTACAGTTTGAATAAAAATATATTTTTATTATATATTTTTTTAAAAAAATTAAAATAATTTTTAAATAAAAATTAACAAGAATGTATAAATAACATTACAACATAAAAAAAAGAGATAAGGAAGATAAAGGGAAAAGAGGAACATGTCAAGTGAAAATAAATAATGAAAAATATTTTCTCCAACTTTATATATTACCCATAGAGAGAGAGAGAACTAATTATTGGTAATCTATTATTAAAAGAGTGTAGTATATTGTGCAATATGTAATATATTAATTTCATTTATTACCACAAAATATTCATTTTAAAGCGTAGAAAACATGATACTGAAATATCATTTAAAAAAAGTTTTTTTTTTTTTTTTAAAAAAAAATAAAAATCTAGAATGCTTATTGCTTCAAGAAAGAAGAACCATGTCCCCTCATTAATGGCTGCATCAGCTGTGATTGCTTGAAAAATTTTACATGCTTTGATATTTTGAACCTATATATAATGCATAGAAGGATTGAAAGTAGTGTATCATATACATATACATATGCTTTCTACCGGGGAGAAGAAGGCAATAATGAAAGAAAGATTTACATATACATATATATACAAGAAAGAACCATCATGTTTCATAAAAAAAAAAAAAAAAAAACAGAAAAAAACAAAAGAAAGAAGAGAACCATCATGACGATACAAACATTCACACAAACACATATATACACACAAACACATATAATACTTCTCCTAGTGAGAAGATTATAACAGTCGCACATCCTGATGAACACTGTTTCAAGTTCGATTTGCAGTGCTCCGATTATGAACAGGATAATGTCAATACAGAACATTTTTTCAAA
Source organism: Carica papaya (assembly GCF_000150535.2). Next base: position 237,802 of record NW_019014672.1, read on the forward strand.
TTTTCAAACACACAACAGATGGAGCTTTGTTGCAGTTCGGACTCTCAAAAAGAATGAAACAACGAAAGGACTAATTAAAGGCAAAAGATGCTAATCAACCATCTTGATGATCAGCTTTTGTAAATTCCATGGAGTTGTTGATCACCATCCTTCGGAAACATCTACGGTTTCTGAATTCACAGCACGATCGATTGATATATCGAAGTCTGGTTCATGTTTCATTACAACCCATTGCAGTGACTGGATGAGTTCCTTGTCGAATTCTTGCTTCTGCTCTGCCATTCTCCTGAACTGTTTGGCTTCGATTTCTACGGCGCTTTTCTCTCTTTGCAGCCTCAGAATCATAGCCATGGCCTCCTCCGCTGCCGATGCCGCCGCCATTCTTTCTTCCTCGAGCTCTGCATAAGTCGCATTGGCTTTCCGCCTCTCCTTCTTCACCAGTCTCCTCAATGCAACTACATCAATTTCTTCATCCTCTTGAAAAACCAATCCTCGATTATCATTATTTCCATCATCATCATCATCATCATCCAATTGCTCTGCAATTCCCTTGCTGTCAATTTTAAACTTGACTGACTGATCTTCCGTTTTAATTGTATTCTCCATTTTCACTCCTCCTGTCTTGATCTCCACTGATTTCAACGAACCACCGCAATTCCGTTCGGAGACATTCTCGAATTCAATTTTCGATAAAAACATGTTAATCCTCTCGGATTTTTTCTCATCAAAAGCCCATACATTCTTCACCAAACTCCCTCCATGAAAATTGAACTCCAAGATCTTAAACCCCAAAATGAACATGAAAACCAGGCCTACGAGGTTAATAAATTTCGAGAACTGGCCTAACACCAGAAACGGACCTCCGAATTCACCGTTCCCGCCATTAGTGAAAAACCTTAAACACGAAGCAAACTCCACCACAAACAACCCCAAGACAATCTGCAACAATCGCTTGTACCACTCGAGAAAGGAACACGCAACAATCAACAGACAAACTCGACAGATATTATGCATGTTTATACTACGATAAGAATTAAACAATTCAAATCTGGAAAATACAGATAAAGCTCGTAAAAAGCCAGCAAAGCAATCACTTATCAAGCACAACAATGGCGTCGTCGTCGTCGCCGTCGAATCGTAAGGAAATATCAGACTAGCGTGCAGGAGTAAGAGTTTATAGGCAGTGAAATTGGTTATAGCAGAAAGCAGAGTAGGGAGAGACAAGATCAGAAGCGAATTGAAAGTGGAGAGGAGGAGAGGAAGAGAGGACCGTATGCTGTCTGTGAGAGTATAGGGACTTCTCGGAATTCATCAGGAGGCGAGGAAAACGAGGGATAATAAGAGGACAAACAGATACGGTGGGACTTGGGGGGCGGGGGCTATATACATATATGTATATGTATATGATTTTTTTTATCCTTTTAAATCTTTATCTAATTTTATTATTTGTATAAATTGCCTTTATTAAAAAAATTATTACGTATCTACCATTTTGATGATTTATTATATTATAATTTATGACGCAATCAAGATAAAATTTACATCAATTTTTTTGGGTGTAAATTAAGGAGAGATTTCATTTTGAAATTTGTTCTTTTATACGAATTGGACTACATACACTTACATATACATATATGTATATATATATACACACACCTTGAATAATGAATCGATCATTCATGTGTGTGTGTGTGTGTGATATACATATACATAAATATAGATATATAGACCAAAAGCTACAAGAAAAAGATGAGGAATGTTACATATGTAGAAATTAATTATAGCAAACTAATGATTATATATATATATATATATAAATGATTCAAAGAGCCATTAATATAAATTTCCAAATAACTGTTTAAATAATTGGTTATATAAATGAATATATGATAAATATGAATGAAAGCATTTTAATTTAAATAATACATATTTTACCATATAAATAATTAATTAAATTGGGATAGCTAATGTACTAAATTAAACATGTATATATATATATAGAGAGAGAGAGAGAGAGATATATATTAAAAGTAATTAAATAGTAGCAAATAACGAATACACTATATATTCATATAGAATAATAATCTAAGATGAGTGCAAATTAATTTCAAAAGGATAATGATAAGCTGTATAGTTTCATTCAATGGATCTTGAAAAAACAAAAAAAAAAAAAAGGTTAAAAGTTAAAAATTTAAAAATTTAAAAAAAAAAAACAGAAGAAAATGGAAATTAAATAGCTATATATTGCTCGTAATTCACAGCATTAACAAACTTAATTAGAGATAAGATTTGACATTAACAATAATCTAAGTGGTAAATACAGCTTACTTTACGTTTTCTCTTTGGTAATTAACCAGCAAAGAGTTTCCCATTTATTGTTAATTATATAATTATACATGGTAATTAACCAGCTTAGTTTTTTACGTGTCACACTTATCTCCTATTATTTGGAAGGAGCGGCACACTCAAAGTTGTTACATATGTACGTATCTACGACAAATATAATGACCATAATATTATAACTTCAGAAGGTAGGCATTATAATTATTATATTTTTCATAATTTATGTGTGAATTTGATAAAACAACTAATGAATAGAGACTTATTATGGTTAATTATTTTTATTATCAATTAATTATACTAACAGATTCTAATTACAAGAAGAAAAAAAATTCATATATATAATATATATATATATATAAGATTTACAACTTTAAAAAAAAATCAAAATTTAAGTTGTTTATTGTTGAATTCTAACATTGTTTAGGATCCATTGACTTGAAAAGATATATTTTAATATGTATATATATATATAAGTACATATTCAAAGATAAAAGAGCAAGAAGAACTTCAATGTCGAAGTACCTAATACGAGGTGAATCTTTTTAGCGTACTAAATTTTATACTTGTGTAAAAAAACAACATAGTTTGTTTAAATGCGTAAAAAATAAAATTTATAATACTTTTACATCTACATTTTTTTAATTGATCGCGTTACTGTAAAGGAATTTATGAACTATTTCTTTCTTTATATTTTATATAGATATTTCATAACAAAATTTAAGTTTTTACTAAATTATTTAGATTATTATAAGTCATCGTTTAATTGAGACAATAAAACAAAATTATAATACTATAAATAGTTCGAAATTCACAATACTTCATTGATTGACAATATTTTACTTATTTAATTTTATAGTCAAAAGGTTATAATCATTGATAAATAAAATTGTATTCAAATAAATGAAACCATGAATTACGCGTTAATGATTTACTCTAACTTGTAATAAAATACTTCTAAATAAATTATTACAATGAAACAATATCCATGAATGATGAAAACTTATTTATTATTGTTCCATTCATATTTTACTTATTCAAGCCATCTATTACTTTTCACCCAATAGCCTCGACACATACCTTTCTAGAATGAACGAAAACAAAATACTCAATAAGAAAACTTTAAGCGTATAGAAATAAAGCATTTAGCTTTGTGTCGACCTAGATAATAAGACAAATGTAATATTATAACCTAAAAGAGGTTCTGAATCCTAAAATGTATAAGTTGTACTTGAGTGAACAAATTAATTATGATAACTAAAAAAAAAATGCTAACTACTAACAATATCACATGAAAAGAACACATATTGAGTACTACTAGAACTTTGGCAAGTGGATACTTTGATATCTAAAAATCATCGTTACACAATGAGACAAACACAATAAATCAAAGTCATTACTACTTATTCACTCACAACTTTACCTATTTAACTAGCACTAGAGTCGTAATTTTAAAGAAATCTAGGCTTTTGTTTCTCACGTATATTCTTTTATGTTAGTTTTTCATTCTGTGTGAAAATTACTCACAATATTTTTGAATATCTATCGTGAGTTAATTTTTTTTCACTGAGACTTCAAAATTATGGTATTCTCCTCGAGAGCCATAATTCCAGTACTCTCTTTAACGCATAAAGCCAAAATAATAAGGTTGAATAACTAGATTTTTCACTCCTAAAACCTTTAAGCCAAATAAAAAAAAAGTAAATAACAATCTTAATCACGACTAACTAGCTTGGAATATTGGCAGCCATTGTTCGAAATTTAGTAGAGCTCATCTCAAGTCATATTTGAATAAGTGCATTCCCAAAAATAAAATAATAGCTCTTAAAAAAATCAAAATTCATTTAAAAAAAAAGATTTACTTAGATACTTTTCTGCCTAGGCCATAAACTCCATCCACGAACTAATCAAAAGAAAAAAAATATAGAAATATTATTAGCATATTTTCATATTTTGGAAGAACAACATACCATTGATTATATAATGGAACAAATTTCAAATCTTCCATGATGTTATATGAGATCGAAGATTTCACTTTTTGTCGATATTTTTCATCCATTTTTATAAAAGCTATGATCAATCTCGAAATTAATATGTGTGTGTGTGTGTGTGTGTGTGTGTGTGTGTGTGTTTATATATATATTTATATTTTTCCAAATGATCCTACAAAAGGCTTTTGTATGTGGCAATATGCAACAATAAAAAATTGTAAGATATTTCCTTAAAAGTTACCTACAAAATAATAAATTTTGTTACATGATAACTTTAAGTGGGTTGAGGTATTTTAATTTAATACCTCAACCAATTTAAAGTTGAGGCACCAAAAATGCATAATTTTTTATTTTAAACGTTACTATTTAATTTACCGATTTACCAAGATATTCTTATTTACAATTCTCAATAATATTAATAATAATAATAGATAGATAGATAGATAGGTGGAGACATTATTAGATAACTAGTGAACTAAAAGAATACAATAAAAAAAAAAAAAAAACAATGATAGAAAAAGAGTCCAAGAAGAGGAAAAATAGGGAAAAAGAAAAATGAGGACCATTCAAGAGAGGAACTAAAGAAAATACTAACCTATCTAAGTTTGTAGCATATACAAACTTTACTTTTTTGACAACTCAAGATCAAACATATTTATAAATATTTAAGATTTTTTGTGTATAAAGTAGTCAACTCAATTAGATTCGCCTGCAAAAGAAGATCTTAACAAAATTATTATTCT
>NW_019014672.1:330097-348583 GCF_000150535.2 Carica papaya
TGGAGTCTTTAGGCGTCCCCTTCGTCGTCCTCCTGCGGAACCGGCTCGGGAACGATGTCCTCTTGATCTGAAATGATTAAATAAGGAATGAGCTACACTAGCCCAGTAAAGACATCACGATATCTCACCGTCACGGAGGTAAAGGTGGGTAGAAAACACAAAAAGACCAATGGAGCATAATTTACAACAAATCCTTTTATCGATAATAAAACCTTTACCATTTACTTACCTCGGTGAAATTCATAAAACAATATACGAAAGCAATAACATCATCGTCATCATGGAAAACATATATACGAATTGTATAACATAATACCTATCACACCTTTCGTAATTCAATCGTCACGCAACATATTTTCCCTCATTTACCAGCCCACTAGTATCCATGGGGATCCATAGGGGTCCCGCTACCCGTTAACCCTTAGCACTTGAAATCATATTCCAGGGCCGTCCCCATACCCCGTCCGGTATGGGCGCCAAAGCACATAAGATCTCCATACCCCGTCCGATATGGGAGACCACAATCCTAGTAGGGTTCCTTACGGACCCGGTCCGTCCACCATCTCCCAGGATATCTAGTCAGGTTGACCACATTATGCAATTATTCATTTACATAGTCTATCATTCTCTTTTCCCTCAGTCAGCATCATCAATCCACATACAAACAAACAAAACAATAATTTATGCCAAACAGACAGCATACAGCATTAATATCCCGGTCATTCAATCCATAATCAATAAAACAGTAAAATATGCACACGAAACTATAAAATGAAAACATCGAACCTCATGCTGTATTTAAAACTGTAAAACAGGCCAAATAGCAGTTAACCGTCAAACACACTAGACTCGGGCTCCATTAGCGACCTTAAGCAATTTCACACATTCGTTGATTCATGAAATACCGTTTTATCATTTATTGGACTTTAAAACCGTGATAGGAAATAGGGTGAGGGGTCCTTACTCGTTTCGGGTTCTGAACACGGCTTCACAGTGCGCTTGCAGGCTGTCCCTAATTTTTCCTAAATTTTCCTCGGGGAACTGAAACGCACTACTGGTACCTGCACGTGTTCCAAAAAAAATCCCAAATTAGGCTCAGGGCCCCTTTTGGACCAAATCGTAACTCCGGCACGGCGGCTCCGCCGTGCTCCGGCGACGGCGCCGCCGCTGGCGGCGGCGATTCGCCTCGGGTTGGCTGTTTTCGGCCGTTCCCGGCCGAATTCGGCCACACTCGCATAAGTCCCTGCGAGAAAACAACCCTAGGGCCCTCGGGGGGCCAAAAAATCACGGAAAAACGGAGCTTACCGGCGGCGGCGCTCTCGGGTGCGGCGGCTCTCCGGCGAAGTTCGTGTTTTGGTGATTCGGCTCTGGTCAACCTGTAGAGAAAAGAATGGTGATCACGGTGATATAAAAATTGTATCAAACGGAGGCCGGGAAGGGCCTCATCGGAGGCAAAAACCGAGAAGGGCGCGGCGGCGCCGCTGGGCTTCGGCCGTGTATTTCGGCCGTTTGGCCAGGATTTTGGCTCCAATTTGGCCACAGGAGGAATCAGCGTGGAAAAACGAGTCGGGGGTACGAAATTTACCTCGATCGGCGGTCGGACATTCCTCCGGTGTGGCGGCGGGTGGCGGCGGCCGGCTTCTGGCTCGTCTTCTCCAGCGAGCGGCAGGCGACTAGGGTTTGTGGTCTGGTGTGAGGGTTCTATTTATAACCCTTTGCCTTTTGATCTCAGCCGTCCATTTTGTTTTAATCTGGGCCGTCCGATCGCACGCTTGATCTGGGCCGTCCGATCGCACGCTTGATCTGGGCCGTCCGATCGCGCCCACGCGAATCGCCAACGTGGCCCTTTTTGGAACGACGTAGTTTTGCCACGTGGCAGGTCCCGATTGGCCGGGACTGCTGATCGGGCCTGCTGACGTGGTTGCCGATGTGGCTTTTTTTTTTTTTTTTTTTTTTTTTTTTTTTTTTTCACCCCCTTTCCGGGCGCTACAAAACGGATATAAATAACCCACATCCACATCAAACCTTAACTCTAGCCGCCATATCTCCTCCCCGGAAAAAAAAACTCGGCCACTGGAAGGAAACCGTCCCCGCACCAGAGCCCTTTCTAACTGCCAAAAAAGGTAAAAAAAAATTTTTTACTCGAAATTCAATTTTAAACCCATTCATGATCGAATCGGATTAAAAGGACCGACCAATTAGCCAAAAAACGTGGGCAAAGTCTGGCGGTGCTGCTGCTAGGAATTCCACAAAACGCCTCCGATGAGACCCTTTTCGATTCCCGTTTTGCGTTATTTTTTCTCCGTTGTGATTACCGTTTCCTTCTCTATAAGTTGATCGGAATAACACCCAACCATAATGTGAGCTAGAGGAGCCGCCGCACCGGAGAGCCCCACTACCAGTAGTTTCAGTTTTTTGTATTTTTTCGGTCAACTGAGACCCCTTAACATATTTTCTCGTAGGGATCGATGCGAAATCAATCGAAAACGGTCGAAAATAGCCGATCCGAGGTGGACTGTCACCGTGGGCGTGGCACTGTCACCGGAGCACGACAAAGTCGCTGTGCCGGAATTTTAAAATTGGCCAAAATGGGTTCTAAGGATAATTTTGGGTTTGTTTGGGACATTTGTAGGAACTTATAGCGCATTTTGATTCCCGAATAAAAATTCAGGAAACCCGAGAACCACATATAGGTGCAGTGAATAGCTTAGGTTTTCGGGCACCAAATTGAATAAGAATCTCTCACTCTATTCTCTGTTATAGAATTAAAATCTAATTAACAATAAATACGGTACTTTGTATAATTTAAAAAATATTTATAATTAATTACAGATTGCTAATAGAACTAGAACCGAAAACTATTTCCTATTGATTTCTGTTGATTGTTTTTACAGTTTAAATGCATGATAATGCCTTTGTAACACCCAAAAAAATTTCTTCTTAATTTTATTATTATTATTATTATTTTATTTTATTTTATTTTATTTTATTTTATTCTATATAAATATAAGTAAATATTAATAGAATTTAATTTATTTTAATGGAAATAATAATAATAATAATAATAATAATAATAATAATAATAAGGGGTAAAAATTATTTAGGGATTTAATTGAAAATAATTTTGGGGAAAATGGGTGAAAATTTGGGTTATTAGGGTATTTTTGAAAGAAAAATAAAAAATCGGGGGTCAAAAAGTAATTTAAAAAAATTGTGTCACATCAGCTGCCTGGTCAGCAGCCCCGGCCAACCAGGACGCGCTAAGTGTCATAGACACTGATCCGGGAGACCACGCGGGAGGGAGCCAAGTGGGTGATCTGCATGCGCGTGATCGAACGACTGAGATCGGTTCTAGCGCGCACGGATGGACAATATCAAAAACGCGTACGAACGGCCCAGTTTGCATTGCGCACAGATGACCCAGATTGAATCGCGCACGGACAGCCCAGATTGAATCGCGATGAATGGTCCAGATTCATTCTCAATTTAATCAGGATCGGACGGTCCAGATTAAAAGCGATGGACGACTCAGATCAAAAGTGGATGGGTATAAATAATCTCATCCGCACCCAAATCCTAACCATAGCCGCCAGAGCCCCTCGCCGGAGAAGACAGCCCAGCCGCCGGGGAGCCAACTGTCGCCACCCGCCGGCGTACCGGAGCAATTTCTGGCCACCAAATGAGGTAAAAATTCTACCATTTGCTCAGAATTTGATTCTAAACCCACATATGGCCAAATAGGAGTGAAAACACCGGCCAATCGACCGAAAAATGCCGCCGAAGCTCAACGGTGCCGCCGCGGGGTGTCTCAATTTTCTCCACTGATTAGGCCCTTTTCGATTCCCATTCGATGTAATTTTTTCACCGTTGTGATCACTGTTTTCTCCTCTACAAGTTGACCAGAGCAAAACACCCAACCGCGACGTAAGCCGGAGGAACCGCCGCACCGGAAAGCCCCACTGCTGGTAAGTTTCAATTTTTTGGGCCCACCGAGGGCCCTAAGTGTGTTTTCTCACAGGAACCGATGCAAGTTTGGCTAAATTCGGCCGGAAACAGCCAAAAACAGCCAACCCAGGGCGGATTGCCCCTGCGAGCAACGACACCATCGCCGGAGCCGCCGTGCCAAAGTTCCAAAATCGGTCGAGTAGGCCCTAGGTATGATTTTTGGGTTATTTAGCCGCCGTGCCATAGTTCCAAAATTGGTCGAGTAGGCCCTGGGTCTGATTTTTGGGTTATTTGGGACATGTATACGTACCGTAAGTGCGTTTTAGTTCCCGAAAAAAATTTAGGGAACCCAGGGGACCACCCATAGGTGTAGTGAAAATCTAGTTTTCAACGTCAAATCAAGTAAGGACCCCTCACTCTATTTCTTATCATGAAACTAAAGTTTAAATAAATGGTAATACTGTATTTTTACAAATTAATAGATGTGCATAATTAATTAAGATTGCTAATAGAGCCCGAAATAGGACATTATTTTATGTCGATTCCTGTTTGATTTATTTTACAGTTTAAATGCATTATGGTATCTGGTCTATCTATTCTATGGTTTTAAATGCATGTATCACTGCTTACTTCACTATTGTTTGATTTTGGGAATCTAAGATATGCTTGTCGTGTTGGATGCATGTTACTTGTTTATGTATTCATGCATGAGTTGGCAATGGAGACTAAGAGCAGCTAGGAATGGGATGTGATTTGATAAATAGATAAGATGACAGCCTCACTAGATATCTTGGGAGATGGTGGACGGATCGGGTTCATAGGGAACCCTACCGTGAACGTTGTCTCATACCGAACGGGGTATGGGGACGGCCCACTTCACCCTCATAGCAGACGGAGTATTGAGGTTTATTGTTTTGGTGTTCATACCGGACGGAGTATGGGGACGACCCTGGAATTAAAATTTTTAAGGAAAATTAGTTCACATGTAGCAGGGACCTATCGATACTAGTAGGTTGGTAGGCTGGTAAAAACGAAAAACGGTGATAATCAGCTATTGTTAATGAAAATGGGTTTATGAAGTGTTTTATGTTACTGATTATGCATGAAATTATGATCTGTATGATATTATTGTTTTATAGGTTGTTTTCACAGGTTCTCTAAGGGTAAGAAAAAGGATAAGTGGTTTTATATTAAATAATTGTATCTGTTTAAAATTTGTGCTCCATTGGCTGTTCTCGGTTTTCTACCAACCTTTACTTCTGTGACCGTGATATAGTGTGATGTCCTTACTGGGCTAGTATAGCTCATTCCTTATTTAACCATTTCAGATTAAGAGGACCTGGTTCCCGAGCCCGATAAAAAAAAACGGCGAGTAGATGCTAGATACTTTATAGTTTCCTTTATTTTTCTCATTTATCGTATTTCTTTTAGAGAACTTATTCCGTGATATTGTTTAGTACTTTTAAATTATTGTGTAAGGGATGTTAACCTTAATCTTTTATTTAGCTTTTGTACTCAGATTATTATATGTATTTCCTTTTGAATTTTCGGGGTCGTACAGCCTTATTCATTTATTTTATAGCTTTGAATGCATGAATTGTTATTTTACATGTTTATAGTTGAATTAGAAAAATGGAGGTTAAAGGTAAACAGAAAACTTGTGTGATTAAGTGACTGGATAAAATAGCAGCCTTACTATATATCTTGAGAGATGATGGATGGACCAGGTATACAGGGAACCCTACCGTGAACGTGTCTCATACCGGATGGGGTATGAAGACTTGGTAACTATGTGCTCATACTGGATAGGGTATGAGGACGGCCCGCTTCACCCACATACCGGACGAGATATTTAGGTTTGGTAATTTGGCGCTCATACCGGACGGGATATGGGGACAGTCCGTAATTGAGAATGTTAAAGGAAAAGGTTCAGCGTAGCGGGGACATCCCTATGAACCCCATGGATACCAGTAGGCTTGTGGAAAAAGGGGCAATTGTTGTTTGATGATTTGAATATAAAAGTATGATATGTGCTATATTGCCAATTATATACAAAATTATGATATATATAATGTTATTATTTCTATAGATTGTTTTCTATAAATCTCACTACGGTAAGTGGACGATAAATTATTTTATTATTGATAAATAAATTTGCTTAATTTAGTACTCCATTAGTTTTTTATTTTTATTTTCTACCAATCTTCATTTCTGTATCGGTGATATAGTGTAATATTTTTACAGGGCTAGTATAGTTCATTCCTTATTTAACCATTTCAGATCAAGAGGACCAGGATACAGAGCCCGATCCGCAAAATGGTTACGAGTAGAATGCTAGTTTTCTTTATTTTTCGTTTATTTCCTTATTTTTTTGTGTTTCTTTCAAAATGAGTGAATTTCGAAACACTAATTAGTACTTTAAGTTATTGTGTAAGGAATGTAAACCTTGAACATTTAATTTGCTTCCGCATTTTAATTATCATTTATTTCCTTGAATATTTCCGGGGTTGTTACAGTTGATATCAGAGCTACGTTCATCGGACCCATTTCTTACACAAATCCTTAGAAAACATCGAAAATAATGAATTGTCACTCAACATTTCCTTGTGAAATGCAGGTACAAATAGATGAGGAGAGTAAGACCCCCACTAAACCGAGCAGCCCGGGAGGGTTCGCTTAGAGAGGATGTTGACCGGTTATTTGAGATGGTGGAAAGACTTATTGTTGCCCAGCAGGCCCCGATGAAAGGAGGGAGCTACCTGACCCTCCCCCGTTGCCACAGGTTCAGCTACCCCTGCAGCAGAAAAATCCCGAGCCACCCCAATATGACCCTACTCCTCCACAGTACCACCCAGTACCACCACAGTATGATCTGGTATCCAGCCATCGCATCACCCGACACTATCACAGTACAATCTGGTACCTCCACCGTATCATCAAGTACCACTACAGGGCCATCCAGTCCATCCTCAACCTAGCCCAGTCCCTCATCAATGGGACCCAGCTCCTCTCACGATGGACGCAGGCTACATAGAAAGGTATAAAAGACTAAATCTTTCTACTTTTGCAGGAAAATCCTCCTTTGAAGAAGCAGAGTTCTGGTTATCTGAGATAGAGAAGGCCTTCAAGACCCTCGGGGTGATCCTCGAAGAGAAAGTCATTATTTCTACCTATATGCTAGTGGGAGAAGCAGACCACTGGTGGCAACTCAAGCAGGTTACCTTGCCCTTTCCAGTCACTTGCGAACTGTTCCTGATGACCTTTTATGTCGAGTACCTACCAGAGCATCTCCGACATATGAAGGAGATGAAATTTGCACACTTGGTCTAGGAGAACATGATTGTATCATAATATGCTCGCAAATTCCTGGAGTTGGGTCGATATTCTCCTAATAGCATGATGGACGAAGGCAAGAAGGCTAGAAGGCTAGAAGGTTCGAGTGGGATCTCCGTCCTGAGATTATATAGCAGTTTTTTGTGCTCGAGCTCAGTACTTATTCGGCTGTTCTGACCAAGGCACAATTAGCGGAGATGAGCCTTCGTACCTTGCCTCAAGCAGCAGGGAACCTCAGGTCTTTAGCTCCATACCGCAGACCAGCACCTACTTCACCCTGTTCAATAGAACAAGAGACCCAGGCTGATGACTCAGGCTCCCCCCTCATGTTCCAGCAGCAGGACACGGTAAAATCTGTCAGCATTGTGGTAAAGATCATGGAGACCGATCCTATTATCACCTCAATAACACCTACTGTATATGTGGTAGTGTCCAACATTATACGAGAGAGTGCCCCGAGAAATCATAACCCGGTCATACCTCCTGTTCAGGGCAAAGCTTACAATCTCATACAACAGAATGCAGAAGCCAACCCGGACATGGTACAGGGTATGTACACTATCTATAACCATCTTACTCATGTTTTGATGGATGCTGGTAAATTGCATTCATTTGTTTCACATGTTTTTGCATCAAAATTAAATGTACTGCTTGAAAAACTTGATTCTGTGTTATTCGTGTCTACTCTTAGAATAGGACATTATTGGGAGACGTTGTATATAAGGGCCTGTGTCATAGATATCGTAGATAGAAAATTGAGTGTAGATCTAACAAAAATTAACACAGGGGACTTTGATGTAATATTAGGAATGAACTAGCTAGCGGTGTATCACGCTACTGTAGATTATTTTAGTAAGATGGTTGTATTCAACTCTCTTAATGAGGAGTCATTTACAAATTAATAAAATCGTTTAACATTTGTTTTCCTCATGGAAAATTTTCTTATTATCGAGTGCTTTAACCCAACTGTTTTCTCTAACTACGCCAACCCAAGAAAGAAATTTGTATTCAAGAGATTCTGGTAGTTCGAGACTTTTCAGATGTATTTCTGGATGAACTACTTGGACTGCTAGTGGACAGGGATGTCGAATTCATTATAAACCTTTAGCTAGGCACCCAGCCTATTTCGGTTGCTCTTTACCACATGAGCCATGTTGAGATGGAAGAACTGAGAAAACAGATAATTGAACTGCAGTACAGTGGATTCATTCGACATAGTGTGTCCCCTTGGGGTGCTGGAGTCACATTCGCAAGAAAGGTTGATGAGACGTTGAAGTTATGTATTGATTACAGAGGTCTGAACAGGGTCATGATCAAGAACAAGTATCCCCTCCCCAAGATTGACGATCTCTTTGATTAGTTATAGAGTGCCCAGGTCTTGTCCAAAATAAACTTGCGTTTAGGTTATCATCAGGTAAAAATCAAGATAGAAGACATCCACAAGACAGCTTTTCGAACTAGGTACGGACACTATGAGTTCCTGGTCATGGCATTTGGACTAATCAAAGCTCCATCCATCTTCATAGACTTGATGAACAGGGTTTTCAGATAATTCCTGGATCATTTTGTTATTATGTTCGTTGATGACATCTTGGTTTATTTAAAAAGCAGAGAGAAACACGTTCACCATCTGACTCAAGTTTTGCAGGTTCTCAGAGAAAAGAAGTTGTATGCAAAGTTTAGTAAGTGTGGGTTCTACCTTGAGCAGACTACCTTCCTGGACAAATCATATCAAATGTTGGAGTATCAGTGAACCCCGAAAAAGTGGAAGCCGTGCTCGACTGGGAAAAATTGACATCGGTTAAGGAGATCCGTAGCTTTCTGGGGATGACATGTTATTACTGCAAGTTCGTGGAAAGGTTTTCTAGTTAGCTGCTCCATTGACTCGGCTCACAAAGAATAATGTCAAGTTTGAGTGGAACGAGAACTATGAGAGAAGTTTTTCAGAACTAAAGAAGCGGCTGACTATTGCACCTGTGTTGACCTTGCTGAGTGAATCGGGTGAATATACAGTTTACAGTGATGCCTCTTACCTAGATTTGGGTTATGTTTTAATGCAGCATGGGAAGGTCATAGCTTATGAGTCCACACTGTTGAAGAGTCATGATAAAAATTATCTCACCCATGACTTAGAACTTGCTGTAATTATACACACCTTGAAGACTTGACGCCATTATTTATATGGAGAGATCTTTTAGATCTATACCGATCACAAGAGTTTGAAACACATATTCACTCAAAAGGATCTCAACATGCGTTAGAGAATGTGGATAGAACTTCTCAAGGACTATGATTGCGACATCTTGTATCATCTGGGTAATGAAAGCGTGGTAACTGATGCACTTAGCAGCAAAAATACAGGTACATTAGCCTATTTGATGATTTCAGAATGCAGGCAGATAAGGGTCGCACAACAGGTACCGCTTCAGGACCTGAAGAGAGTCACATGTTTGAGCCATCTGACTGTTCAGCCTGAGTTAATCCAGAGAATAAGGGAAGCTCAGCCCACTAATCCCACCTAGCAGCCTTCAAGAAAGATGCAGAATAAGGAGTTAACTCAGAATTTCGAGTCTCTGCCAATGGGTTGCTCAGATTACAGAACAGAATGTGCGTTCCGGGTGACAGTGGGTTAAAAAAGGACATTATGATAGAGGCCCATAGCTCAAAGTTTGTTATGGATTCCGGGAGCACTAAGATGTACCAAAGTATGTGATCTCAATTTTGGTGGAACGGGATGAAAAAAGATATAGTTGACTTTGTTTCTAAGTGTTTAGTATGTCAGCAGGTCAAGGCAGAGCACCAACGCCCAAGTGGGCTACTTCAGCCATTACCAATCCCGAAGTGGAAGTGGGAACATATCTCCATGGATTTCGTGACAGGATTACATAAGGCACGCTCTGGACATGATGCCATCTGGGTAATTGTTGACTGGCTTACCAAGTCTTCCCACTTCTTGGCCATCAGGACCGATTCTTTGGACAAGTTGACAAGAATATATATTCGGGAAGTTGTCAAATTATATGGAGTGCTAGTGACAGTAGTGTTCGATAGGGACTCCAAGTTCACTTCTCAGTTTTGGTCTAGTCTTCAGCAAGCCATGGGAACGAAACTGTCTTTTAGTACTGCATTCCACTTCAGACCGAAGGGCAGTCAGAAAGGACAATCCGCACACTTGAGGATATGCTTCGAGCTTGTATTCTTGACTTCGGGAGCCATTGGGATGATCATTTACCCCTGATAGAGTTCGCTTACAACAATAGCTACCAAAAAAGTATTGACATGGCTCCATATGAGGCGTTATATGGGCACTCATGCACATCATTGATTTGTTGGGAGGAAGGGAGTGATAGAAAGTTGTTCGGACCAGATCTGGTAAAGGAGACTACATTCAAAATAGTTAAGATTAGGAAAAACATTCAAATGGATCAGAACAGGCAAAAGAGTTATGCGAACATCCGAATGAGAGATTTGGAATTTGAGAAAAGCGATCAGGTGTCCCTTAAGGTCACTCATTTCAAAGGAATCAGTAGGTTCGACAATAGAGAAAAACTGAATCCTTGATTTATTGGACCATTTAAAATCTTATACAGAATTGGTACCGCCGCCTACAGACTGGCACTGCCTCTATAACTTTTCAGGGTCCATAATGTGATTTATGTGTCCATGCTATGCAAGTACAATCCGAACCCCTATCACATCTTGACCCACGAGCCTCTTTTACTCTAGGAGGATCTGTCCTACAAAGAAGTACTGATCGGCATTGTGGACCGAAAGAGCATATTACTCCGAAATCAGAAAATTTCCTTTGTTAAGGTCTTATGGCAGAATCACACACCGAGAGAGGCCACATGGGAGCTAGAATCATACTTCATATCCAAATACCCCCAACTGTTTGATTGAGAGAGAGAGAAACAAATGTGAGAGACCAAATTTCCTTTAAGAAGGGGAGAGTTGTAATGCCCAAGTTTAAATTTAATTTAAATTAAATTTATCTGAATGCAATTTTTCAATTTTTTTAATTTTATTTTGGAGTAAAAATGAAATAATTTTGATGGATGATGAAATTGAAAATAATTTCAGAAAAATTGGTGAAAATTTGGGTTTTAGGGGTATTTTTGAAAGAAAAATTAGAAATCGGAGGTCAAAATACAATTTAAAAAAGTTTTGTCACGTCAGATGCCCGGTCAGCACGCCCAATGAATCTGGACGCAACGCGTGGCAGCAGACGCTGACGCGGTGCCATGCAGGCGATCTGCGTACTCGGGATCGAACGGCTTAGATCTGTTTCCACGCGCACGGATCGCTCAGATGCGTTCCCTTCCTAAACACGATCGGACGGTCTAGGTTAGATCGCAATGGACGACCAAGATTGGATCGCGATAGACAGTCCAGATTCACTCTCTATTTAATCGCGATCGGATGGTACAGATCAAACTTGATGGACGGTCCAGATCAAAAGCGAACGGATATAAATAACCCACATTCACACTAAACCCTAACCCTACCTTCTAGATCCCCTTGCCGGAGAAAAAGATCCGAATGATGAAAAGGGGACCGCCACCACCCGCTGCCACACCAGAGCCCTTACCAACTGCCAAAAAAGGTAAAAAAATTTATTTTGCTTAGAATTCAATTTTAAAAACACTCATGGCCAAATCAAAGCAAAAGGATCAACCGAGTGGCTGAAAAACGTGGGTAAAGCCCAGCGGTGCTGCCGCGGGAAATTCTACAAAATGCTTCCTGTGAGGCCTTTCCCGATTTTCATTCAGCGTGATTTTTCTACCGTTGTGATCATTGTTTCCTTCTCTACAGGTTGACCGAAGTAAAACACCAAACTACAACGTGAGCCGAAGGAGCCGCCACACCAGAGAGCCCCGCCGCCGGTGAGTTTTGATTTTTTGTATTTTTTCGGCCAACCGAGGCCCCTTAACATGTTTTCTTGTAGGGATTAATGCGAAATCGGCTGAATTTGGCCAAAAATAACCGACCCGAGGGGGACCGCCGCTGCAGGCAGTGGTGCTGTCGTAGGGGCACGGCGGCTCAGTTTTAAAATTGGCCAAAATGGGCCCTAAGACTAATTTTGGGTTTGTTTAGGATATTTGTAGGTACTTATAGTACATTTTGATTCCCGAAGGAAAATTCAAGGAATCGGGGAATTGCCTATAAGTGCAGTGAACAACTTAGTTTTTCGGGCACCAAATTGAGTAAGAATCTCTCATACTATTCTCTGTTATAGAATTGAAGTCTAATTAACTATATATACGGTATTTTGTACAATTTAAAAAAATGTTCATGATTAATTACGAATTGCTAATAGAGGTAGAATTGAAAACTATTTCTTATTGATTTCTATTAATTGTTTTTATAGTTTAAATGCATGATAGTGCCTTATTGATTTATTTTATAACTTTAAATGCATGTATTGTTATTTTACGTGTTTACGGTTGAATTAGAAAAGTAGAGGTTAAAGGTAAATGAAAAACTTGTGTGATTAAGTGACTAGATGAAACAATAACGTTACTGGACATCCTGGGAGATGGTGGACGGACCGGGTACATAGGGAACCCTACCGTGAACGTGTCTCATATCGGACGAGGTATGGAGATTTGGTAACTTGACACTCATACCAGACGGGGTATGAGGACGTCCCACTTCACCCACATACTGGACGGGGTTTTGAGGTTTTGTAATTTGGCCCTCACACCGGACCGGGTATGGGGATGGCCTGTAATTGAGAATGTTAAAGAAAAAGGTTCACATGTAGTGGAAACATCCTTATGAACCCTCATAGATACCAGCAGACTGATGAAAAAGGGGCAATTGTTGTTTGATGATTTGAACATGAAAGTATGATATGTGCTATATTGCCAATTATATACGGAATCATGATATATATAATGTAATTGTTTCTATAGGTTGTTTTCTATAAATGTCACTACGATAAGTGGGTGGTAAATAGTTTTATTATTGATAAATAAATTTGCTTAATTTAGTGCTCCATTAGTTTTTTTTTTAATTTTTTACCAACCTTCATTTCTGTATCGGTGATATAGTGTGATATTCTTACTGGGCTAGTGTAGCTAATCCCTTATTTAACTATTTCATATCAAGAGGAACAGGATTCAGACCCCGATTCGCAAGAAAGTTGCGAGTAGAATGCTAGTTTTCTTTATTTTTCGTTCATTTCCTTATTTTTTTTGTATTTTTTTAAAAGGGGTGAATTTCGGAACACTAATTAGTACTTTAAGTTATTGTATAACGAATATAAACCTTGAATATTTATTTCGCTTCCGCATTTTAATTATCATTTATTTCCTTGAATATTTCTGGGGGCGTTAAAATTTTTATTAATTTATTAAAATTAATTAATTAATTAAGATTATTTTTTAATAGATTTTTTTAAAACGTACAAATATAATATAATAATTTTAATTTGTTATTTTAAAACATAAAGAAATTGAAGGTAAAAGTAAAATAAAATTGTAATACCGGGCCCAAAATTTTGCCCGGGATTAATCTTAAAATAAAAATAAAAATAAAAATAATATATATAAACATAATTTTTATACTTATAAATTTTTATTTAATGTGAAAATTTGAAAAAAAATAGGTGAAGGATGAAATTGAAAATAATTTTGGGAAAAAAAGGTAAAATTTTGGGTTCGGGGGTATTTTTGAAAAAAAAATTAGAAACTGTAGGTCAAAATGTAATTCAAAAAAAATATACCACGTAGGACTGCTCAGTCAGCAGCCTCGATGAACTGGAGCGTGCTGCATGGCAAGGCACGCTGACTCAGACGTTATAAATTTATTCCTGGGCGCGTGGATGGTCTAGATCCGTTCCCTCCTCAGGCGCAATCGAACGGTCACGATTAACCACAATGAACGACCCAGATTTGTTTCCTCTTTAAATGCAATCGTACTGTCTAGATCAAATGGCGATAAATGGTACAGATTCATTTTCTCTTTAAACGTGATTGGACAGTCGAGAACAAACGCGATGAACGACTCAGATTAAAGAAAGACGGGTATAAATATCTCACTTCACACCAAACTTAACCCTAGCCACCAGCCCTCCTGCTGGAGAAGAAGAACCAGTCATTAGAGAAGGGAGCTGATCGCCGCCTGCAGCCACGCCGGAGCCACCCTCGACCGCCAAAAAAGGTAAAAAAAATTCTATTCACTCGAAATTTAATTTTGAACACCCTCATGGCTAAATCAGAGTAAAAGAACTAGTGGATGAGCAGGAAATCGCAGGTAAAGCCCGGCAGCGCTGCTGCAGGTAAAACAAAAAATCGCCTCCAATGAGCCCTTTCTCGATTTTTGTTTCGTGCGATTTTTCTACCATTGTATCCACCATTCTGTTTTCTACAAGTTGACTGAAGAAAAACGTCCAACCGTGTGAGTCGACAGAGCTGCCGCACCGGAAAACTCCGCTGCTAGTAAGTTCTATTTTTTGACTTTTTTCGGCCAACCGAGAACCTCTAACGTGTTTTTTCGCAGGGATGGGTGTGAAACCGATCGAAATTAGCCAGAACTAGCTGAAAACAGTCAGTCCGAGGTAAACCACTGTCGTGGGCGGTGTTGCCGTTGCCGGAGCACGACAGTGCTGCCATGCCAGAATTTCAAAATTGGCTGAAAAAGAATTTTAACACCAATTATGGATTTTTTTTGGGTATTTTTAGGTACGTGAAGTGTGTTTCAATCTTTGTAGAAAAATTTAAAAAATCCGGGGACCGCTAGTAGGCACAACTAAAAGTTTAATATTTCAGATACTGATTCGAGTAAGAATTCCTCACCTTATTCCCTGTTATGGAATTAAAGTTTAATTATAAATAATACGGTATTTTATGTAATTAGAAAACTTCAATAATTAATTACATGTTACTAATGGAGTCGGAATTGGTTATTTATCACTGTTTGTCCTATTTTAACTGATTTTTTGAATTTACAATTTTAAATGCGTAATAATACACTAGAATTGGTAAGATAATTTGGTTGTGTTTCCTTGATGCATGTATTTTTTGTCTTGCGTGATTTACAATTGAATTGTAAAATTAAAAATTAAATGCAACGAGAAATTATTTGGTCAAGTAAATGAATGAAACGGTTGTCTTAATGGATATCCTAGGAGATGGTGGATGAATAAGGTACATAGAGAACCCTACCGTGAACATTACCTCATATCAGACAGGGTATCGAGGAAAGATATTTTTCGTGCTCATACTGGACGGGGTGTAGGGACGTCCCGATTCACCCTCACACTGAAATAGGTATTGAGGGATGGTACTTTTGGCTCTCATATCGGACTGGATATGGGAACGATCGGTTAGTTGACAAGTTTTGTTATGGGTTCATGCGTAGTGGGACATCCCTATAGACCCCCAGGGACACCAGTAGGTAAATAAAAAGGAGAAAGTTGTTGTTCTGGCTAATTGAATATAAAATTATGATCTTTTTGTGTTATCGCCCCTATAGATCGATTTTCGAAAATCTCACTACGATAACTATGCAATAAATAATTTTATTTATGATGAATGAATTTACTTAAATTAAGAGCTTCATTAGTTATTTTTATGATTTTTACTGACCTTTATTTTTGTATTGGTGAGTAGTGTGACATTCTTATTGGGATAGTATAGCTCACTCTTTCATTAAACATTTCAGATCAAGAGAACCAAGATCCATATCTCGATCCTACTAGAGGGTTGAGAATAAGACGCTCAGTTGTTTACTTTTATTTCTTTCTTTGATTTTTTTGTTTGTTCTTTTAGAATGGTCATTCTCGTAACCCTATTAGGTATTCTAAATTATTGTGTAAGGAATGTAAATCCTAACTGTATTATTTCGCTTCCACATTCAATTTATGATTCTTATTTCCTTTTAAGTTTTGGGTTGTTATAAACATTACATCTGAAAAAATTTTATTGAACAAATTATAATAAGCGATAAATTTTAAAGGTTATGATAATCTATTAAAAAAATTAAAAAAAAAAAGAGAAACAAATGCCATGCGCAAACGTTTTTGTCCCCATTCAAAGGATTCGGTGACTAGCGTTGGGTATGAAATTAAATGAAAGCTCTACCTTGAGTCGACCGAGAGAATCGAACTCTAGTTTTTTGCCCTAACTGATTACTTCTTCAATACACCATATACTCGACGGCTAGCGCTGCAAGAGAAGAAAGCCCCAAGTTTTTCGTGCCAGTACATGTTGGTGCAAGATTTCACGCGCTGTCTAATGAGAAAGCTTTTAGGTCCGCCATGAAACGTGCTTGCCTTCCTGCTATTGCCATTCTTCGTAAGGTCAATTTTTCGTCCTCAGAATCTCTAGTGAATTTGGTCATCTAGTTGGATTTTAATCATTTCTATGTAACTTATCTCGTACTCTCGCTGAATTTAAATGTTATGATCTAAATCAAAATTTAAAATAATGTGCAGTGACTGTGGCCATGATCATTTGCTGGAGTTAGAGCACTTAGTATTTCTCGAGCTTTGTCACATTATTCTGTGATGTGATTTTTTATTTCAATATTTTGATAAATCGTTGTCCAACATGGTACCGTTAGAAGGTAAACTGTTATGATAATTTTGGTTTAACTTACAGGTTGAGGGAACTTGATCACTATCAAAAGTTAATTAATGTTTCACATTGAAAATTTTTAGAGAAGTCTGAATTAGTTATCAGTAACTTAAGCAAAATCACTTTTTGGAGGATAATAGAAGGTTCTGATTGAGAGTTCAATTTTCTACAACTTATTTCTTTAGTTCCTTTTCTACTTGAAATGGATCTGTAGCAGGAGTTCGAAAATAAGAAAAATAATTGTGTTGCTGCAGTTATTATTTTTCTACCTCATAGTTGGTGTATTTCTCATATTTGGCTGCTATTATATTTCCATACCATGGCTGATTGCTTTTCATTTACTTCATTTTATTTACTTAAATATGAGAGACAAGATACTCCCATTAAGAAAGTAGCATTTCTGCACCACAAGAATTTTATTTCATAACAATGGGTTTTTTTCCCCAGTGTTGTTTTCCCTTGAATACCGAGACTCTATAGCTCTCTCATCCTAATGCAACTTTATATTCTTAAAGGATTATCCAAGCACAAATGCCGGAAGAGGCTCCAATTTGATACAACACAGACTAATGGAAGGTGATGCCAGTCATATAGATGGTGATTCTAGAGCTTTTAGAGCTGTTGGAGCATTGCCAGGTAATTAAGAGCCAGGACCATTTGGAAGTTTATTCTTAATTTTGTATCAGCCAATTGTTGTACCAACAATCGTACCTGGTGCACAAGTTTTTTTTTTTTTTTACTTTATCCCTTCCATGAAGTTAGTTGGTATCTATTTCATAGTTGTAGACCAAGTGTAATACCTGGGCCCGAAATTTAGCCCGAGATTAATTTTAAAATTAAAAAATATATATATAAAAATATAATTTTTAAACTTATAAATTTTTATTTAATGTAAAATTAAGAAAAAAAAATAGGTGAATGAAGAAATTGAAAATAATTTTTGAAAAAAAAAAGGTAAAAATTTGGGTTCGGTGGGTATTTTTGAAAGAAAAATCAGAAACTGGAGCTCAAAATACAATTAAGAAAAAATGCACCACGTAGAACCGCATAGTCAGCAGCCTCAACAAACCGGAGCGAGCCGCGTGGTAAGGCATGCTGACTCAGTGCCATGCGGGAGGCCACGGTGGCAATCCACGTGCCTACGATCGAACGACCCGAATGCATTCCCGCACGCGTGGACGGTCTGGATCCATTCCCTCTTCAAGCACAATCGGATGGTCGCGATTAAACGCGATGAACGGTTCAGATTTGTTCCCTCTTTAAACAAGATTGTATGGTTGAGATCAAATCACAATGAATGGTCTAGATTCATTTTCTCTTTGAACGCAATCAGATGTTCGAGATCAAATGCAATGAACGATCCAGATCTAAGGGAGAAGTGTATAAATATCTCACATCATACCAAACCCAAACCCTAGCCACCAGCCCCCCGCTGGAGAAGAAGAACCAGTCGCCGAAGAAGAGAGCTGACCGCCGCCAATTGCCGGGCCCGAGCCACCTCCGACCGCCAAAAAAGGTAAAAATTCTTCTATCTGCTTGGAATTTAATTTTAAACACCCCCACAACTAAATCAGAGCAAAAGGAACGGCGAATGAATCGAAAACTGCGGGTAAAGCCCGACAGCATC
>NW_019014672.1:351357-362405 GCF_000150535.2 Carica papaya
GGAACCCTTAAATTGGGCGGAAAAGGTTTTCAATATCGATTTTGGATTTTTGAAGTATTTTTGGGTACGTGACAAGTATTTTGAATTCTGCATGAAAAATTCAGAAAACCCAAGGCACATCAGGAAGCGTATGGGTAGCACAGCACATCGAAACACTGATCCGGGTAAGAATTTCTCACCCTATTACCTGTTACGGTAAATGGAGGTCTAATAAATTGTAATCTTGTGTTTTGTAAAAATTAGAAAAACCCTAACAATAATTACAGGTCACTAATGTAGCCAAAAAATTAGTCAGTGTACGATTGCCCTAACCTCGTCTATGTGTCTATTTATTTTTCTATACTGTCTAAATTGTTTATTGTTTCACCGTATGATTAAAATTATTACATTTAATTATTTTTTCATTATTAATTGCCTGATTGTGATTCTTCTGATTGATTGATTTGAAATAAAGACTTTAATTATATTTCTTAATTGTTAAGGTATAAAAATGTATTATTTACTTAAATGTCATTTGATTGATCTGTAAATATAAAATAAGATGTTAGTAGGTGATTGATGATTGCTTTTTTATGGGGATCTATATATGTAAAGCTTACTAAGTACCTTGGGAAAGGATGGATGGACCTGGCACATAAGAAAAACCCTATCGTGGATAATACCTCAGTTGAACGGGGTTGAGGGGTCCCATACCAAAAGAGTTGGGAGATATGGTTCACCCTCATACAGGATGGAGTATCGAGGTGATGATGTATTTGGCGCCCATTACCGAACGACGTATGGGGACGACCGGATAAATTGACAAATCTATATATTGGCTTCACGAGTAGGGAGATATGGTTCACCCTCATACAGGATGGAGTATCGAGGTGATGATGTATTTGGCGCCCATTACCGAACGACGTATGGGGACGACCGGATAAATTGACAAATCTATATATTGGCTTCACGAGTAGGGAATATCCCTATAAACACTCAGGAGTCCCAATAAGTAGATAAAAAGGGAGAATGACTGACTTTACTCACTTGTATATGAAATTATAAATGTTATATAGGTGTTTGTCTTACAGGTTAGTTTTAAAAAACTCGTAATGGTAAATATGGAAATAAATTTTTAATATTAAATGCATTTATTTATATTAAGAGCTTCATTAGTTATCTTGTGATTTTTACCAATATTTGTCTTTTATATCAGTTATTAGCGTCATATTCTTATTGGGTTAGTGTAATTCAGTCTTCTATTAATAATTTCAGATTAAGAATATCAAGATTCAGATTCTGTTTAGCAAGAATGTTGTTAGTAGTTTATCTCCCGAATTCCTTCAAGAGCTAGTGGAGGTTAACCCCTATGACTTTTATTTATTGGGTTTAAATCATTTATTTCCTTCTTTTTATGAGCCACTGTAGTGTGGACATTCCTGTAGCCCTATTGGGCATTCTAATTTACTGTGTAACGAAAGTAAACCCTAATATTATTACTTGTTTCCACATTTAAAAATACAAATTCATTTCCTTTAAGTTCCAAGTCATTATAATTGGTATCAGAACCGCGTTTTTTGGAACTATTCCTTACACAAAGGCTTAAAAATTCCAAATACAAACTATCGCTCAACTCTTCATAGTGAAATGCAGGTACAAGAATATGAGAGGAAAACCCCCACTAAACCGAGAAAACCAAGGATGGGTCACTTCAAGAAGATGTTGATTGACTCTTTGAGATGCTGGAGAGACTCATATTTGCCCAGTAGGCTTGGGAGGAAAGGAGGGAGCTGCCTGATCCTCCCCTACCGCCACAGTTTGAGCCACCCTTACAGGAGCGATCCCAGTACAACCCTGCTCCTCCATCGTATCATCCGGCACTGTCACAGTACAATTCGGTGCTCCCACCATACAACCAGCTGCCGCCATAGGGCCACCCGGCCCTTCCCCAGCACAATCCAGTCCCTCTTCCACAGGATCCAATTCTACTTATGATGGACCCAGGGTACATTAAAAGGCATAAAAAACTAAACTCATATATCTTTGCAGGGGCATCCTCTTTCAAAGAAACCGAGTATTGGTTAGCTAAGACAAGGAATATTTTTGCGACTCTTGGGGTAGTTCCTAAACAGAATGTGGTACTTGTCACCTACATGCTCGTGGGAGAGGCAGGTCGCTGGTAGCAACTCAAGCAGGCCACCCTTCCTGTTCCAGCCACTTGGGAACAGTTCTTGATGGCCTTCAATATAGAGGACCTCTCAGAGCACCTTTGGCATCTAAATGATATGGAGTTTGCATACCTAGTACAGAGTGATATGATAGTGTCAGAGTTTTCCTGGAGGTTCCTAGAGTTGGGTCAGTATTTCCCTGAGAGTATGATAGATGAAGACAAGAAGGTAAGAAAGTTTGAGTGGGGCATTCGTCCTGAGATCAGACAACAGTTATACGTATTTGAGCTCAGTACCTACTCAGCTATTCTGACCAAGGCACAACTAGTAGAGTGAAACCTCTGTATCTTCCTTCTAGCAGTGAAAAATTCTAAACTCCCAGTTCCACACTGCAGGTCAGCACTCACTGTATTGGTTCAGTAGAATAAGAGACCTAAGCTAGTGACTCAAACCCCTATCAAGTTTCGAGAACAAGACGCGGTAGGACTTGTCAATAGTGTGGCAAGGATCATGGGGATCGACCCTGCTATGGTCTCAACAATACATGCCGCATATATGGGAGTGCCCAACACTACGCGAGTGAGTGCTCACAAAATCAGAATCAAACCAGACCTCCTATTTAGGGCAGAGCATATAACCTCACTCAGCAGGATGCTGGAGCCAACCCGGACGTGATACATGGTATGTACACTGTCTGCAATCACCTCGCACATGTTTTAATTGATACTAGTGTTTCACAGTCATTTGTCTCACATACTTTTGTAAAATATTTGAATGTTTTACTTGAAAAACTTGATTCTGTACTGTTTGTATCTACTTCTAGGAGTATGACACTATTAGGAGAGATTATATTTAAAGATTGTATCGTAGACATAGCAAATAAGAAACTAATTGTAGACCTAATAGAGATAGACACAGGGAATTTTAATGTAATCTTAGGAATGAACTAATTAGTAATGTATCACTACACCATAGATTATTTCCACAAGAAACTTGTATTTAACCCTCCTAATGAATAGTCATTTACAAATTAATAAAATTTTTAAGTATTCTTTCCTCATTGCAATTACTTCATTTATGTGAAGCTTTAACTCACTTGTCTTTTTTTATAATAGGTGAACCTAAAAAAGAAGTTTTCATTCAAGAAATCATTGTGGTCCGAGAATTTCTGGATATGTTCCCTAATGAACTACTTGGACTGCCAGTGAATAGAGAAGTTGAGTTTACCATAGACTTTTAGCCTGACACTCAGCCTATCTCAGTTATCTTTTATCGCATGGCTCGTGTAGAGATGGAAGGACTGAGAAAACAAATCAAGGAATTGTAGAATAGTGGATTCAACCGACACAGTGTATCTCTTTGTGGCGCTGAAGTCACGTTTACAAAGAAAGGGGATGAGACCTTGAGATTGTGTATCGACTACAGGAAATTGAATAGATTCACAATAAAAAACAAGTACCCCTCCCCAAAATTGACGACCTTTTTGACCAGTTACATGATGCATAAGTTTTCTCCAAAATAGACTTACGTTCAGGTTACTATCAAGTAAAGATCAGGGTAGAGTAAATTCCTAAAATAGCTTTCGGAACCCAGTACGGATACTATGAGTTCCTGATCATGCCTTTTGGGCTAACTAATACACTGACTATATTTATGAACTTGATGAACATGATTTTTAGAGAATTCTTGGATTAGTTCGTCATTTTATTTATCGATAATATCTTAATCTATTCAAAGAGCAGAGATGAACATGTTCACTATCTGATTCAGATTTTACAAGTTCTTAGAAAAAAGAATTTGTACGTAAAATTGAGTAAGTGTGGATTCTGACTCGAACAGACTAGCTTTCTAGGATACATCATATCAAAGGATGGAGTGTCAGTGAATCTTGATAAAATTGAGGCAATACTTGGTTAAGAAAAATTGACTTCGATTAAAGAGACTTGTAACTTTCTAGGAATGGCAAGTTATTATCGCAGATTGTGGAAATGTTTTCTAGCCTAGCCGCTCATTTGATCGGATTCACAAGGAAGAATATTAAGTTCGAATTGAATATGAACTGCAAAAGAAGTTTTACAGAACTCAAGAAGTGGTTGACCACCACACCCATTTTGGCCCTACCAAGTAGGACGGGTGGATACACAGTGTATAGTGACGCCTTTTATCTAGGATTATATTGTGTTCTGATGCAGCATGGGAATGTCATAGCCTATGGATTCAGGCAGTTAAAGAGTCATAAAAATAATTATCCCATTCACGACTTAAAATTGGGCAACATTATCCACACCTTGAAGACTTGACGCCACTGCTTGTATGGGAAAACTTTTGAGATTTACACAGAACATAAAAGTTTGAAGCATATATTCACTCAAAAGGATCTCAACATGCATCAGAGGTATTGGATAGAGCTCCTCAAGAACTACGATTATAAGATTTTATATCACCAGGGAAAGAGTAATATGGTAGTTGACACACTCAGCAGAAAAAGTGCAGGTATACTAGCTCACCTAATAGTTTCTGAATGAAGGGTAATAGGGGCTACACAGCAAAAACGGCTTCAGGACTTAAAAAATGTTACATATCTTACCCATCTGACAGTCTAGCCCGAACTGATTCATAGAATAAAGAAAGTCCAGTTGACCGATTCCACTCTAACAGCTCTCAGGAATGATGCAGAACATGGGGTAAATCCAGAATTCATGGTCTCTACCAATAAGCTACTCAGATTCCAAGATAGGGCATGTGTTCCAAATAACAGTGAACTGAAAAATGACATCATGACAGAGGCTCATAATTCAAAGTTTGCTATATATCCTGGAAGTACTAAGAAGTATCAAAGCATGCAACCCCGATTTTGGTTAAGCGGGATGAAAAGAGAGATAGCCAACTTTATCTCTAAGTGCTTGGTATGTCAACAGGTTAAAACAGAGCATCAATGTTCAGGCAGGTTACTTTAGCTATTACTGATCTCAGAGTGAAAATGGAAACATATCACCATGGACTTCGTGACATGGCTGCCTAAGATACACTAAGGACATGATGCTATCTGTGTAATTGTTAACCAGCTCACCAAGTCCTCTCACTTATTGGCTATCAAGATGACTGACTTCTTGGACAAACTAGTAAGAATCTATATCCGAAAGATATTCAGGTTACATAGAGTTTCAATGATAGTGGTATCCGACAGAGAGTTCAGGTTCACTTCTTGGTTTTGGTCTAATTTTCAACAAAGTCATGGGAAACGAAACTGTCTCTCAACACTGCATTCCCCCCTCAAACTGATGGACAATAAGAGAGGACGATTCTCACACTAAAAGATATGCTTCGAACTTGTGTTCTAGACTTCGGGGGGCTATTAGGATGATCACCTATCTTTAATAGAGTTCGCCTACAATAACAACTATCAAGCAAGCATCGACATGACCCCATATGAGGCATTATATGGCCGACCCTGTAGGTCGCCGATCTACTGGGAAGAGGTGGGTGATAGAAAATTTATTTGGTCCGAATCTTGTAGAGGAGACTACAACCAAGATAGTTAAAGTAAAGAAGAATATCCACACAGCTCAGAGCAGGCATAAGATTTATGTGGACACCCGGAGAAGGGATTTGAAATTTAAGAAAGGCGATCGAGTGTTTCTCAAGGTCACCCCTTTCAAGGGAATTAGTAGATTTGACAAGATGGAAAAATTAAATCCCCGATTCATTGGACCATTTGAAATTTTAGACAGGATTAGTACGTCTGCCTACAGATTACCACTACCTCCAGAGCTATCCAAAGTCCATAATGTGTTTCATGTGTTCATGCTATGCAACGAGTCTCTTTCACTTCAAGAGGATTTATCCTATGAGAAGGTATTGGTAGGCATTATGGACCGAAAAAGTAGAGTATTTCGCAACAAAGAGATTTCCTTCGTCAAAGTCCTATGACAGAATCACACATAGGAAGAGGCCACTTGGAGTTAGAATCGGACTACAAAGTACAGTACCCTCAATTGTTTAACTAAGTGAAAGAATGATAAATTTGAGAGACCAAATTTTTCTTAATGGAGAGAGAGTTTTAATACCCGGGCCCAAAAATCGACTCGGCATAATTTTTTTATTTTATTTATTTATAAACAAATTAAAAAATAATTAATTTAATTTGTTTTAATTTAATTTTGTTTAATTTTTGAGAAAAATAAACTAGGGACGAAATTAAAAATAATCTTAAAGAAAATGGGTGAAATTTTGAATTCGGTGGGTGTTTTTGAAAGAAAATTTAAAAACAGATGGTTAAAATGCAAAAGAGATAAGTTTGACCATATGGCACGGCGCAGTCAGTAGCCCTAGCGAACCAGAGTACGTCGTGTGACAACCTCACTAACATTGACACCACGCAGGAAGCCACACAAGCGATCTGAGTGCCTGGTGATCCGACGATCCAGATCTCCTCTCACGCACGTAAACAGCACAAATGCGTTCCCTCTTTAGGTACGATCAAACGATCAGATTTAATATGATCGTATTGTCCAGAATCATTACCCAAATAAGATAGATCCAACGAATAAGAAAAAGGTCATGTATCCCTGAACAAACAGTCTATATCAACATGAGATGGGTATTTAAACATTATGTTACAGGGAACCTTAACCCTAGCCGCACTTGCCCTTGTTGGAGAAGAAGAACCTGACGCTGGAAAAGGTGACCGACCACCAGCTGCCACCATACCGGAACCACCACTGACTGCCAAAAAAGGTTAAAATTTTTCCTCCCTGCTCGGAATTCAATTTCGAGCCTCTCTGTGGTCATATCAGAGCAAAAAGGATGGCGGGTGAGCCGAAAACTGCGAGCAAAGCCCAGCAAAGCTGCCGCGGCCAAAACCCTAAATCCTCTCTGATGACCCCTTTCTAGTTTCCTGTTTCATATGATTCTTTAACTATTGTGTTCACTGTCCCTTTCTGTGCAGGTTAGCCAAAGCCCCACTCCCAAAGGAGAACTGGCAAAACCGCCGCACCCGAAGACCCCCCTCCCCCCAGGCCGATAGGTTCGATTTTTTGATTTTTTTTGACCAATTGAGGCTTTTAACATATTTTTTACAGGGATACATGTACAACCGACCAAAACTAAGCAGATCAAGACGAACCACTACTGTGGGAAGTGGAGTTGGCGCAGAGCACGGTAGCGCCGCAATGCTAGAACCCCAAAATTTTTCGAAAAGAATTTTCAACACTGATTTTATATTTTTGGGATATTTTTTAGTGCGTGACAAGTATTTTAATTTTTGTAAGGAAAATTCGGGAAACTCGAGGCCCGTCAAAAAGCATAATGAGCAGCATAGCGCGTCGAAACACCGAATCTAGTAATGATCCCTCACTCTATTTTCTATTACGGTAAATGAAGGTTTCATAAATTGGTAATCTTGTGTATTGTAAAAATTAAAAAAATTATAATAATAATTACAGGTCACTAGTAGAGCAAAAAAATTTGTGAGTATACGATTGTCCTAAGTTCGTCTATGTGTCTATTTATTTTCCTATACTGCCTAAATTGCTTATTATTCCACCATATGATTTAAATTATTACATTTAATTGCTTTCTCATTATTGATTACCTGATTATGATTCTTATCTGATTAACTGATTTGAAATAAATGTCCTAATTACATTTTTTAATTATTAAGGTATAAAAATGTATTGTTCGCTTAAATGTCGTTTGATTGATATGTGAATATAAAATGAGATGTTAGTAGACGATTGGTGATTACTTGTTGATGGAGATTTATATATGAAAGGCTTAGTAGGTACACTAGGAAATGGTGGACCGATCCGGTACATAAGAAAAATCCTACCGTGGACAACACCTCAGCCGGACGGGGCAGAGGGGTCCATACTGGAAGGGTTGAGAGATATGGTTCACCTTTATACTAGAAGGAGTATCGAGCGATGGTGTATTTGGCGCCCATTACTGGACAGGATATGGGCACAGCCGAGTAAATTGACAAATCTAAATATTGGCTTCACGAGTAGGGGAATATCCCTATGAACCCCCAAGGGTCCCAGTAAGCAGGTAAAAATAGAGAATGACCGATTTTACTTACTCGTATAGGTAAGTATGGAAATAATGTTTTGATATTAAATGAATTTACTTATATTAAGATTTTCATTAGTTGTTTTGTGATTTTTACGAATATTTATTTTCCGTATCAGTTATTAGTATGATATTTTTATTGGGTTAATGTACTTCAGTCTTCTATTAATCATTTTAGATCAAAAGAATCAAGATCCAGATTCCAATCAGCAATAAGGTTGTGAGTAGTTTACTTCCTAAACCTCTTTAAGAGCTAGTGGAGGTTAATCCTTAGGACATTTATTTATTTGTTTTAAATCATTTTTTTTTTCACGAACCGCTGTAATAGAGGCATTCCCATAATTCTATTGTCATTTTAATTTACTGTGTAAAGAATGTAAACTCTAATATTATTATTTGTTTTCGCATTTAAAAATATAAATTCATTTTTCTAAATTCTGGATCATTACAGATAAGGCGTAGTATTTAGTATAGAGACGTTGCTATTCACATATTATTCTTGTTAAATATTAATTTTTTGGGAAATAATGTTTTATTTAGAAAATTAAAGCTCGTGTGTTTGGATGACTTGGTTAAGATACTGGATGTTTTAAGCAGTGGCTAGTGATGGATAGGGCAAGAACGCAGTGGAAAAGGTATAAGACAATGCTTGTTAATGCCGAGACTGAAGAAAGTACTGCTGAAGGCTATTCCGATGATGTACAGGGGAATGCAATAATATCAGGTTTTCTGTTGCTTTTATTTGTCAAACAAATCAATCACTTCCGTACAAAACCACTGAGTGTTAAAATTATCTTTTTGTTCCAAAAGCAAAACAAGAATATCATTTACTCTGCAGTAACGCTGTTGCTCATATTAACTATTATTCATGTCTATCACTTAAATACTGTATGCCATCATGCTTTCATGTTTGTTCACTTTCATTTTCAGCTTTATCCCTTTCAGCAGGCTTTATTAAATATGAATTTTACTAGTAACTGAAATTTGTCACTGTATTTCAGACCAAGAAGCTCTTAATCGTATTCCTTTGCGAGGGAATGGGGCTAATCAATCCTCTCTTCCAAGTGTTTTGGAAGAGGACAGCATCATGGACGCTGTTGGAGTTGTTCGTTGGACACTGAAGGACACATTGCATCTGGGGCGTCCAGTGGTAGTGTTGCACTGAAGGTAGTAGTTAATTCTTAAAAGGTATTATTCTGGAGTAATTACGTTGGTTGTGGGAATATGTAATTTCTGTGTCTTTCGAAAAAAAATATAGCAGGTTAGTGGGTGCATGGGATTAGCACCCATGTACGGTTCTGGTTGTTGGCCTTGTCGAAAGGACCTTTTAGGGCTCCATTTATGGTTGGGTGTTGTGTTATTGGTGCAGGAGAATACTTGATGAAAGGCTTTGCAGCTCGGGAATGCTGTCTTGTTATCACCGTATTATTACTTTCCATTACATATTGTTTCACGATTTGAAAGAAATGCAAAACCCTTTTTGTTTATTCTAGTCTGTTGCATGTCATGTCTTTTATCTTAGCTTGTTTCATGATTCTCTTTCTTGAATGTCTGCAGATTTTTTTGTAATATTAAACCTATTGCATCTAATTTTGATGTTACTTATCTTAAACTCTCTGCACTTTTAATTAATTTGGGCACAATCAAGTTTGACTTGAAATTTGTATTCTGTGTTTGTCAAATGTATGCATGGATTGGTCATTTGGTTGGCTAATTTTAAGGTGAATTCCCCAGGAAAATGTACAGACTAGAATAATTTGACTGTCCATATGCAAAATAAAGTGCAAATAAAATATCTTTTTTCTTTTCGTGGAAAGTTGACGAGTACTCTGGTAAAAGTTTAGATGATGGGGCTGGTAGCTTTGCATGTACTGATGCTTTTTGTGAATTAATCAAAAGAAGTTTTGTCCAAGGAAAAGATAATTTGAAAACTTTCCCTACTCTTTAATCCTTAGCTTACACTCATTTGAATGACTGAGGAAGGTGAAGTTCTATTATTAGAAGACAGGTTCACTAATTGATTGTGTGCAAGACAAATAGGAATTTAGAACTTCAATTCTATCTTTAAACTCTCATAATTTCATTTGGTTGAGAAAAAGTTTTAACGAAAGCTAAATATCATCTAAAACTGACTTGTTCTGATCTTTAAAGGCAAGTTGCCAGAGATTTATTATTTATTTTATATGGACTTCCTTGATCATTTACACAGCCTTAGCTCTCCAAGTGACACTGTTCATTGCATGCATCTTAATTTTATGGTGTAGAATAAAGTTGATGGATGCATTTTATACCATTTCCCTCTTTTGTTCTTCTTGACTTCTTGACATATTTATGGCATAGGATAAAAGCTAAACATCATACCATTGCTCACAGCATAGAATCTTCTTTAACAATTCTTTCTCATTTCCTTGTCAACAGATATTTTCATTGTCGGCGGCGTATATATGTGACGTGGGGAGCTTCAGGATCAAAAACACTTTTGATCGTGAAGCCACTATATTTAGCATGTAGAAATTCAATTATTTAAATCAAACATTCCCTACTTGAATCATATTTAATAAAGTGAATACTGTCAAAATAATCGAGAAAATAAAAAAGAATTGAAAAGATAATACGGTTTACCCAATAAGCCGATTCAAAATCTTTCGACTCAATAAGATGGTTAAAACAACATTCTGTTGAAAAACACTAAAAACTTGGTAAAACTAATTTAGCAACAAAGCTGAAATTTATTCTCAAATATAAAGTTGTTTTACAGCCTAATGGTGAGACCTATTGTTGATATTTAGAGAAAAAAATAATAATTTTATTTTTCACACTTTACGTTATTAC
>NW_019014672.1:364575-385034 GCF_000150535.2 Carica papaya
GAACTCAAATTTTCACCATTTTTTCTCAAAATTATTTTTAATTAAATCCCTAAATAATTTTATCCATTTTTATTATTATTATTACTATTTAAATAAATTAAATTAAATTAAATTAAAACTATATATTATTACATAATAAATAATGTATATTCATATAATAATTACAAAAAATTAAAATAAAATAATAATAATGATAAAAAAAAAAAAGGGTTGTGGTGTTACAGCTCAGCTCAATATTCTCTGTACAGATCTAGTTCCATGCGCAAAGCTCTTCTTCAACCCGTGTATTGCGCAGGCTCGACGCGGCTCCTTCTCTGGACAGGTCTGATTCTGCCACATGCAGAAATGGTCAGATGGGTTGGTTCTTATGATCAGAGGCGCGCAAATCTGGTTTCTTTCGCTGCTGGTCGGTCTTTTGGTCAGACACGCATAGATCTGATTTCTTCTCCCGCTGGTCAGCCTTCTGGTCAGACGCGCGCAAATCTCCTTTCTTCCCTTCTCTATCTCATATTTGACTTTGTAGGGTAGTGATAAGAGTAGATTTTGATAAATGGATACTAATCTAGCCTATTGTACTATTTTAGAGTTTGAATACAATCCTGAAATTAAAACTCTAAAATAATTTTATCTGCATATGATATAATGTCGGTTTTTAGAAAAATAATAATAATTTTATTTATCACATTCTAGATTATTACACTTAAGATATTTATCAAATTTCTAATTTACAGATAGAAAAATTCTTATTTTACTAGAATTCTAATTATATGAGATTATTATTTTCACATAGTTTTAATTACATAATATTAATTAATTAAATAAAAAATTAAAATAATAAAATATGATAGTAAACACATTTATATAAGTTTTCATCTAATAAAT
The DNA here is from genome assembly GCF_000150535.2 of Carica papaya. Next base: position 365,458 of record NW_019014672.1, read on the forward strand.
TCTAATTGAATACAAAGACTAGACTTTAATTGAAACTCTAAAAAAAATCTATCATTAGAACTAAAGGACTTTAATAAAATAATACTTTAGCATGATCTTAATCTTAAAATAATAATTAATTAATCATAAGAATAAAACTTAACATTAAAATACTAATTAAATATTAATAAAATATTTAACTAGATAATTCTCCTCTCTTTTACCATAATTTCCATGTGTTTTATTTCTTCATGTAGACTCCTTAGAAAATCAGCCATCAAAAACACATGGGGAAATAGGAAGAAGAAGAATCTCACAGGTTACAACTCTCATCCACATGCCTCACCTGAGTGGGCTGGATTCTCACACGCGTGGGATGCCCACGGGTGTGGCGTTCCATGTACACGGTCTTGTGTGTGCGCCGACTCCCATGCACGGCTTGGTTGTTCGTGTGGGCTGCCCAATCCGCACAAGCATGTGGGCAGTAGCATCTTCTCGTGCGCGTCCTAACTTTCCCATGCGCACTGTGCACCCGCGTGCACGAGATTCTTATTCCCCATAAGAGACCCTTCCCGCATGTAAGTCGCGACTGCCAAGGGCGCTGAGTGGTCCAGCCTCCTTCGGCGTGGCTTACTTGGGTCGTGGGTCTTCATGGCTGTGAGGCCTTGTGTTAAAATTAATGATTTTTTCTGTTAAGTTTAAATTCAAAAAAAAAAAAAAAAGAAATCCACCGTGAAGTTGTATCACAATAGGATACGTAAATTTCATGCGATGTGTATGCATAATTTTCGGACGATCTGATTTGATCGTTTGGTTGATGTAATCAGTTTAAATTTATATTTCTATATATATATATAAGCTGAAATAAAACAAAGAGATCAACTCCTTCTCTCCCGAAAAAGGCACTCCTCTTCAAAATAGCAAAACAGAGGCAGTTGCATGAGTTTGCTCTGTTTTGCTGCCCTCTCTCTCTCCTCAACTTTCTCTCTCTAAGTTTGTTCAATCACAGAGCCTCCCTTGAAGCTTTTCGCTTTCGATCAACAAGTGGTATCAGAGCCAGGTTCTCCTACGTCTCAGGTGAATCAAAAATTTCTCAAACCCGATGGCTACCTCAGGAACTACCCCTGCTCCGCAGTTCAACGGAGAAAATTACCATGTGTGGGCAATAAAGATGCGAGCTCACCTCAAAGCTCTGGGTTTATGGGATGTTATTATAGACGATAGTGAACCAACCCCACTACAAGAAACTGCTACATTGAACCAGATTAAAAGACACGAGGAAGAGAAGGCCAAGAAACCAAAAGCAATTGCCTGCCTCTTCTCAGCGGTTTCGGACAGGGTTTTCTCTAGGATTATGACTATGAATCACCCAAGGAAGCGTGGGAGAAACTGAAGGAAGAGTTGATGGAGGAGACAGAAGCAAGAAGATCAAACTACTGAGGCTAAAAAATGAATTTGCATTACTCAGAATGCAAGAAAATGAGTCTGTTAGGGACTATGCCTCCAAACTCTCGGATATTGTGAATAAAATGAGATTGTTGGGGGAGGACTTTCCTGAATCAAGGGTGGTAGAACACATTCTTATAAGCTTACCACCAAAATTTGAGTCTAAAATCTCAGCCTTGGAGGAACTTGCAGATATTGATAAGATTTCTTCAACTGAACTAATCAATAAGCTGCAATCACAGGAGCAACGTGTCAACATGCATGCTCGTGTACCTATTGAAGGAGCCTTATTCTCGTCTCAAACTAAAGCTACCCCTTCAAATCAGTATCAAGGCAGAAGGAATGGAGGAAATCAAACTGGAAACCAAAGTTCCAGAAAACAGAAGAAGTATCCTCCTTGCAACATCTGCTCCCTCACAAATCATTTAGAGAGTGAATGCTGTTATAAGGGAAAGAAAACTGTCCAATGCAACTTCTGCAAAAGACTTGGCCATAAGGAGAAGTTCTGTAGGCAAAAACAAAAGCTGGAAGCTGCACAATCTAAGCAAGAGTTGCAACATGTAAATGTCACTGAGATATCCAGTGAGCAAAATAATACAATTCTTGTTGCTTCAAGTGAATTGACAGTGGAAGACAACAGCCTCTGGGTTGTTGATAGTGGTTGCACTTCTCACATGTGCAAGAATGAAGCCATGTTTGTGTTACTTGACAAATCAGTAACAGGCCAAGTAAGACTTGGAAATGGCATGCTGGAAACCATTAAGGGCAAAGACAACATTGCTATTGAAACCAAGAAAGGCAGAAAACTTATCACTGATGTAAATTTTATTCCTACCCTCTCACAGAATCTTCTTAGTGTGAATCAGATGACTGATCGAAGCTACTCGGTTGGATTCAATGATAACTGCTGCAGGATATATGATCCTGAGGATCACTTGATTGCTTTCATCCAAAAGAAGAATCAAGTCTACTCCTTGAAACTCAGAGAAGTAATTGAGAGAGCCAGTGTTGCCTCCGTAACTGAAGGTGAGATTTGGCACAGGCGCCTTGGGCATTTTCATGCGGCTGGGCTACAACAACTACAAAAGGGAGGTCTAACCAAGGACTTCCCAAATATTGCAGTCACTGAGACAGTATGTGATGCATGTCAGATGGGGAAATTGGCAAGGAATTCATTTCCTTCGCAAGCAGATTGGAGAGCAAAAGAGAAGTTGGCACTTATCCATTTTGACATTTGTGGTCCAATGACAGAAAGTTTCATGAGTGGTTGCAGGTATTTTGGCTTGTTCATAGATGATTTTTCCAAGATGATTTGGGTTTGTTTCCTGCAGAATAAAGCTCAAATTTTTGGTGAATTCAAAAAGTTCAAGGTTATTGCAGAGAAGGAAAGTAGCAGTGTACTGAGGTGCCTAAGGACAGATAATGGGCTTGAATTCAATTCCAGCCAATTCAATGATTTCTGTTATGAGAATGGGATCAAAAGGAAGCTCACGACACCATATTCTCCTCAACAAAATGGTGTCTCGGAGAGGAAGAACAGAACCATTATGGAAATGGCAAGAAGCATGCTTGCTGACAAGCACCTGCCTAAAGCCTTGTGGGCTGAGGCAGTGAACACTGTTGTGTTCCTGCTCAACATGCTGCCTACAAAGGCTGTAAAGTAGATGACACCGGTAGAGGCCTGGAGTGGCATCAAACCATCAACTAAGTATCTAAAGGTGTTTAGATCAATGTGCTACTGCCATGTCTCGGATGACAGGAGATCCAAGCTAAAAATGAAGGCCGAGTTGTGAGTATTTTTGGAATACAGTACTGAAGCAAAAGCATACAGAATTCTAAACCTGAAAACCAACAAGCTTATGATTCGAAGAAATGTAACGGTGGATGAAAACAGCTACTGGAATTGGGAGAAACAGAAAGTCAAACGAGACTATGTTACATTTGAAGAATGAAAGAAATCAATGACAGTATCAAACCCAACTCAGAGTGATGAAGAAGATGAAGAATGTGAAGCAAAAGGGAGAATAAAATTGAAAATCTAGCTAACATCTATGAAAGGTGCAGTTTTGCCTCAAAAGAACCTTTCTCTGTTGAGGAAGCACTTCAGCAGTAAGAGTGGAGACTTGCTATAAAAGAGGAAATCAGGATGATTGACAAAAACAATATTTGGTCTCTGGTAAAATTAAGTACAAACAAAAAACCAATTGGAGTAAAGTGGGTGTTCAAAGTAAAACTCAATCCGGACGGGACAACAAATAAGCACAAGGCACGGCTTGTGGCAAAGGGATACTCCCAGCTTCCAGGAATCGACTACACAGAAACCTTTGCTCCTGTGGCCAGATATGAAACAATTAGACTCATTCTGGCCATGGCAGCTGAGTTTGGTTGGAGTGTGATGCACTTGGATGTGAAATCGGCTTTTTTGAATGGCAAGCTGAATGAAGAAATTTATGTTGAGCAGCCACCGGGGTTCATTCAACCTGGAAAGGAGATTCACGTCTATCTTCTTCACAAGGCCCTATACGGCCTCAAACAGGCTCCACGAGCCTGATATGATAAGTTAAATACATACTTACTTCACTGTGGGTTTGAGAGAAGCATGACAAAAAACACACTGTATGTGAATAGAGAAGAAGACCGACTTATCACTGCAGTATATCTTGATGGTATACTGGTGACAGACAACAACAAAAGGAAAATGATAGAGTTCAAGCTGAAATTGGAAAAGGAATTTGAGATGTCTGATCTTGGGGAAGCTACCTACTTTCTGGGAATGGAGATTCATCAAAGCAGCTTGGGTATTTTTCTTTCACAAGGCAAGTATGCCAAAGAAATTCTAAATAAATTCAACATGAATCACTGTAAATCATTATCTACACCACTGGTGTCCAACCTGAAATTGTCAAAGGACGAGAAAGGTAGCAAAGTCGAAGAGGGAAATTACAGAAGTCTGATTGGGAGCCTTCTGTATCTCACAGCTACCAGACCAGACATTTTGTTTGCAGTGAGTTTACTTTCAAGGTACATGGCTTCACCGAGGGAATCACACTTACAAGCTGCCAAACATGTGTTGAGGTACTTGAAAGGAACCTAGAATTTTGGTGTTCAATTCAAAGCAAGAGTTGAGGGTGGATTAGTCGGCTACAGTGACAGTGATTGAGCAGGAAGCGTAAAAGATGCACGCAGCACAACTGGGTACTTGTTCAAAATAGGCTCCGGTGTTTTTTCATGGGCATCTAAGAAACAGGATACTGTGGCTCAATCCACAGCTGAGGCTGAGTATGTAGCCGCAGCTACAGCAACTAACCAAGCAATTTGATTGAGGAAGGTGTTCAACGATTTAAAGCTGGACAAACAAACACCTACAGTGTTGTATGTAGACAACAAGTCTGCAATTGCCATTGCAAAAAATCCTGTAATGCACGAGAGAACTAAACACATCAACGTTAAGTATCATGCTATACGTGAGGCTGAGAGGAATCAAGAAATAAAGCTGATACATTGCTCCACCGATGATCAGCTTGCGGACATTCTAACCAAGGCCCTGTCTAAAGCTAAATTTGAGGATTTGCGGAAAAAGGTGGGGATTGGTGAAAAAATTCATTAAGGGGGAGTGTTAAAAGTAATGATTTTTTCTGTTAAGTTTAAATTCAAAAAAAAAAAAAGGGAAATCTACCGTGAAGTTGTATCACAGTAGGATACGTAAATTTCATGCGATATGTATGCATGATTTTCGGACGATCTGATTTAATCATTTAGTTGATGTAATCAGTTTAAATTTATATTTCTATATATATATATGTTGAAATAAAAAGAAGAGATCAACTCCTTCTCTCCCGAAAAAAACATTCCTCTTCAAAACAGCAAAACAGAGGCAGTTGCATGAGTTTGTTCTATTTTGCTGCCCTCTCTCTCTCCTCAACTTTCTCTCTCTAAGTTTGTTCTTCACAGAGCCTCCCTTGAAGCTTTTCGCTTTCGATCAACACCTTGCTTCATCTTTGATTTGAATCAAGGCTTCGCCCATCTCCTTCCAAGCGAGTTCTCAAGTCCACAGGTTCCTTCTTGAGCCTCAAGTCCACCTGCTTGTTTTGTGTTGGGTTTGTCTTGATAACGCTCTCAATTAGGAAAATGTTGAAGGGTGTGGCTACTTTCCTGTTTAGGATAATTCAGTTTAGAAAACAAAACATATCTAAAATTAATTCTCTAGGTCGTCCATCGCGATCGATCTCGTCCGTCTGGTCGCGCTTAAGAAGAAAATAAATCTAGACCGTCCATCGCAATTTGATCTTGACCGTCCGATCACATTTAAGAAGGAAATAAATCTAGATCGTTGATCGCGATTTGATCTCAACCATTTAATCGCGTTTAAAAGGTGAGCAAATCCAGACCGTTCACGTGCGCGAGATCGATCCTAGGTCGTTGGATTGCGGAGCACGCGGATCACCCACGTGGCATCTTGCGTGATACCAACGTCAACGTATTTTATATAGTTACCAATTAATTAATTTATTTATTAAATAAAACTATTTTTTGAAATGTTTTTGAAGCGTACAAATATAAGATAAGAATTTTAGTTTTTTTATTAAAAAATATAAAAAAAATTAAATTAAAGGTTCAATTATTATTAATAAATATTATTGACCAAATTTATAATTAGGGACGAATTTTTTTAAAAAATATATAATTTATGAAAATAAAAAAATAAAAAAACACAACAGATGCCGCGCGCAAACATATTCGTCCCCATTCAAAGGAGTCGACCGCTAGCGTTGAGTCTGAAATTAAAGCTCTACCCTGAGCCGACTGAGAGAATCCAACTCTGGTTATTTGCCCTAACTGATTACTTCTTCAATACACCATATACTCGATGGCTAGCGTTGCAAGAGAAGAAAGCCCCAAGTTTTTCGTGGCAGTACATGTTGGTGCTGGATTTCACGCGCCGTCTAATGAGAAAGCTCTCAGGTCCGCTATGAAACGTGCTTGCCTTGCTGCGACTGCCATTCTTCGCAAGGTCAACTTTTCTTCCTCGGAATCTCTAGTCAATTTGGTTATCCATCGCTGAATTTAGATGCTATGCTCTAAATCAAAACTTTAAAATAATGTGCGATGACCGTGGCCATGGTCATCGTACTGGAGTTGGACAACTTAGTATTTCTTTAGCTTTGTCACGTTATTACGTGATGTGATTTTTTATTTCACTATTTTGATAAATTTCAGTCGAAATTAATTCGTTATAGATGTCTTGCCTCTAGTTTATTTATTTTTGTTTCTTAAAATTTAGGGTCCTGGTGGATGCGTAGATGCTGTTGCAGCTGCCCTTAAGGTCTTAGAGGTATTATACATAGATACACATGCATTCCCGGTGAAAGCTTTGTTGTGCTTATATGTAAATTTATAGCACTATTAGATTGTTATCCTACTTGGTACCTTTGGAAGGGAAATTGTTGTGATAATTTCAGTTTAACTTACAGCTTGACGGAAATTGATCACTATGTTGTAAACTAAATTCATGTTCCACATTGAAAAATTTTGTATAAATCTGTATCAATGACTAAACCAAAATCACTTTATGATGGAAAATGGAAAGTTCCGATTGAGAGTTCAATTTTGTGCACCTCATTTCTTTTTTGCCTTTTCTACCTCAAGTGGATTTGTCGCAGAAGGAATTCGAAAACAAGAAAAATAATTGTTCTGCTCCAGTTATTATTTTCCTACCTCACAGCTGGTGTATTTCTAATATTTTGCTGCTATTGTATCTCCAGACTCGTGGCAGATTGCTTTTCATTTACTTCATTTATTTACTTATATATGAGGGATAAGATATGCCACTAAGAAGGCAGCATTTCTGTATCTCAAGAGTTTTATTTCATACTCATGGGCTTTTTCCCAATCCTGTTTTCCCTTGAATACCAAGGCCCTGTAGCTATCTCATCCTAATGCGACTTTATGTTGTTAAAGGATGATCCAAGCACAAATGCTGGCCGAGGCTCCAATTTGACAGAAGATGGGCACGTGGAATGTGATGCCAGTCTTATAGATGGTGATTCTGGAGCTTTTGGAGCTGTTGGAGCAGTGCCAGGTAGTTTGAGAGCCAGGATTTTTTGGAAGTTTATTCTTATTGTTGTATCAGCAAATTGTTGTACCAGCAATTGTTTCTAGCGCACAAGTTCTTTCTGTACTCTATCCTTTCCATGAAGTTACTTGGTATCTATTTCATAGTTGTAGACCAGGTGTCCCGAATGCTATTCAGATTGCTGCTGTCTTGGTCAAGGAGCAAATGATGGGGTCATCATTGTTGGGTCGAATACCACCAATGTAATACTTACTACTTAGCTTTTATATGGTGCTGTTAGACTGTTATGCCTCTTTTTCTCTGGCAATCTTGGTTTCTCTTTCCCCTTTTTCCTCCAAAAGTTAGCATTTTATCATGTTTGGATATTTACATTCCAATTTTTGTCATGTAAGATTATGGTTTCTGTAAGAAAGGAGGGCAGAACAAGCCAGCCCCTTGTGATGCCTAATTAAACGGAGTGGCTTTGCCTTCCTTGCCACATCTGCTATGTGGTTGTCATGGTTAGATCAAATTTCAAGTGATATAACAAAATATATTTGATTTGCATTGGTTTTATGAAATTCATGAAGATATATTTTCGATTCCATAACCTCCTTTGATATTATAATATCCTTATCCTTCTCCTTATATGGTTTGCAGAAGTATTACCATATGAGTGTGCATAATTAATACTTTGTTAAGGTGGCCATATTGTGTCATTACAATCGCATTTTGTAGGTGCAGGACATTTCATCAGTTTGAAAGAAAATCAATATGGCTTTGTAAATTTTGCATTGAGTAATCTGATTCTTTTCATAATTATTTTGAGTGGTTAGAAAATCTGATTGTGTCTGCTATAGTACATGTTAGCTTTGCAGTAGCTCATATTCCTATGTTGTTTGGGGGATAAAAATCCAACATTTCTTTGTGTTCCACTTTATGATTATTAATTACACCTCATGGTGTCAACGTTTTCTGTTCCTTATCCACAACTTGTGGGAAAATTTCATGTATCTTCAGGTTCTTGGTTGGTGAAGGTGCTCGCGTATGGGCAAAGGCCAAAGGCATTGCTCTACTGGAAACTAGAATAGAGGCTGATAAGGTGCAGCTAGTTTTAGCATAGAGATGTTGCTGTTCAGATATTATTGTTGTTATATATTATGTTTTTGGAAGATAATGTTCTATCTAGAAAATTAAAGCTTGTTTGTTTGGATGACTTGATTAAGATACTGGATGTTTTGAAACAGTGGCTAGTGACAGATAGGGCAAGAATGCAGTGGAAAAGGTATAAGACAATGCTTGTCAATGCCAATGCTGAAAAAAGTACTGCTGAAGGATATTCTGATGCACAGGGGAATGCAACACTATCAGGTTTTCTGTTGCTTTTATTTGTCAAACAAATCAATCACTTCCATACAGAACCATCAATGAGTGTTAAAATTATCTTTCTATTCCAAAAGCAAAACAAGAATATCATTCACTCACTTTGCAGTAATGCTGTTGCTTATATTGAGTATTATTCGTGTCTATCACTTAAATACTGTATGCCATCACGTGGCAGTTGGTCTGTCCAGTACATGATTAAATTGGTGAATAACCTTTTACGTTGCTTTGATGTTGTTCACTTTCATTTCCACCTTTATCCCTTTCAGCAGGCTTTATTAAATATGAATTTTACTGGTAACTGAAACTTGTCACTGGGTTTCAGACCAAGAAGCTCATAATTGTATTCCTTTGCGAGGGGATGGGGCTAATCAATCCTCTCTGCCAAGTGCTTTGGAAGACGACAGCATCATGGACACTGTTGGAGTTATTTGTGTGGACACTGAAGGACATGTTGCATCTGGGGCGTCCAGTGGTGGTATTGCACTGAAGGTAGTAGTTAATTCTTAAAAGGTATTCTTCTGGAGTAATTATGTTGGTTGTGAGGTTATTTAATTTCTGTCTTTCAAAAAATGTAACAGGTAAGTGGGCGTGTGGGATTAGCAGCCATCTATGGTTCAGGTTGTTGGGCATTGTCGAAAGGACCTTTCGGGGCTCCATTTATGGTTGGGTGTTGTGTTACTGGTGCTGGAGAAAACTTGATGAAAGGCTTTGCAGCTCGGGAATGCTGCGTCTCCTTATCACTGTATCATTACTTTCCTGTTACATAATCATAACTTTTGTTTCCTGATTCGAAGAAATGAAAAGGCATTTTTGTTTATGCTAGTCTGTTGCATGTCACATCTTTTATGTTAGCTTGTTTCATGATTCTCTTTCTTTGAATGTTTGGAGAAATTGTTAATTTTTTTTGTAATATTAAACCTGCTGTATCTAATTTTGATGTTGCATATCTTAAACTCCCTTCATTTTTATTCATTTGGGCATAATCAAGTTTGACCTGAAATTTTTATTCTGTGTTTGTCAAATATATGCATGGATTGGTCATTTGGTTGGCTAAATTTAAGGTAAATTCCCTGGGGAAATGTACTTGTATTAGGATAACCATCTGATAATTTGAATATGCAAATCCAAAATAAAATGCTAATAAAATATCTTTTTTGTGGAAAGTTGAAGAGTACTCTGGTAAAAGTTTAGATGATGGGGCTGGTAGCTTTGCATGTACTGATGCTTTTGTGAACTAATCAAAAGAAGTTTTGTCCAAGAAAAAAGACAATTTTGAAAATTTTCCTACTCTTACATCCATAGCTTACACTCATTTGAATGACTGAGAAAGGTGAAGTTCTATTGTCAGAAGATGGGTTCACTAATTGATTGTGTGGAATACAAATAGGAATTTAACACTTAATTTTATTTTTAAACTCTCAGAAGTTCATTTACCTAAGAAAAAGTTTAGCAAAAGCTAAATATCATCTAAAACTGACTTGTCCTGACCTTTGAAGGTTAAGTCAAGTTGACAGAGCTTTTCCATTCATTTTTGACCTAAAATGCTGCCTCTCTGTTTTATTGCTTAAGATTTTACATGTTTGCCAGGCTTGGTGCTTTATATTCTAGTACTTTATTACTTTGCTAACATAAGTCCGTATAATAATGCTGTAAAGAGCCAAATGTAGCTTAGTATGGGATACTGATTAAGGCTGTATCATGCTTAGCTCGCAGGCTGGTCCTGCCTCTGCTTGCCTGAAAATCCTCCGCTCTGTTGTTCAAGACAGCATCCACAGTGGTACCGATAGAAGTGCTGGGATTTTACTTGTGCAGGCAGATGCTCCTGTGATGGTGAACTTATTAAAATCCCTGCTTCATTTTTTCTCATTTTAAGCCAATATTTGGAATAAATCAAGATAATTCATGTAATTCATTTACAATCCACATGCTTCAATTAGAATATGGTAAAAATATTTCTTAAAATAGAAAAAAATTGATGATGTGGAATTGAGACATTAGATGCCAAATTCAGTCAATTTTTTGCCTCAATTTTGAGTCATTTTTTAATTATCCTGATACAGTTTAGACTCTCCTAATTGAACCAGGGGTAGATCTGTGAATAAATTCCACAATATTTTTGGATCTGTTCCAAAATTAGACTAAGAAAAAGGTATACAATTTGTTTTTTCTTGTTTTGTAACTGTATCTTGCTTATTATTGCTAGGTTCCCGGAAGTCCACCAAAACTGAAAGCAATAGAGATAGCAGCTGCATACTCATCAATGTCTTTCGGCATAGGATATTTTGGAAATTCTATGGAAAAGCCCAGAGTATGTCCATCTTTTCAGTCTCTGTTTTGCATGATATTTTCTTTTAAGCTTTGGCAATTGTAGACAGGCTATCGCAGCATACATCTGAAGCTGATTTCCCATACAATCACAACAGCAGGAGTGTCAAAAAACAAAACTGTTACATGTTGCTCCCACTTCTCATATTAGCCATGTTTAATACGAATCAAGAATATCTGTAGACTTCGTTTGGAAATGAACATCTATTTAAGTAGGAGAGGCTTAAATCTCATTTAAGATGATAGAAATTAACCTTGTAGAAATAAATACATTCCAAACAGAGGTGCATTTTTTTTTCTTGATGCATGCATATCAATGCAATCAACCAAGTTTTTGCCCTTGAAATAAGATTCTCAAATTGATAGCAAGGTAGCAAAGGTAGCGGTAGAGATACGTTATAAACAATTATCCTAACGATGCAGAACAGACTGTTAAAAGACAGTGGAAGATCTATTTAACCGCAATATGTCACAGTTTATAAATAAATTTATCATGTACATATTCTTGTATAAGGCAGAGCTATAACATATAATTAATAACAAATGAGGTTTATCATCTACTTCTGCTACTGTTAGATTTATATGACCTTATATTCTGCGTGATCCATATTCCACATTTTATCATCAAGCTCTTGTCATTTGTAGACTATATTCCATATCATTTGTTGCACATTATGAGTTGTTCAAAATATTGTCTTTCAGGCTTCAATTCTTCGGAGCACAAAACGGCAAAGTACAAGTGGGATAGACCATTTTGAAGCAAGAATCAATCTTTCTACTGAGCACATGTGACTGAATTTGCCTCTTTAGGATTTGTAGTGAATAAATGAAGGGGTGAACAAATTTCTGATTTTTGCATGGATGCAAAGGCTTGCACATTTATTTACTTCAAACTTTAGGTTACCGATGACATGCACTAGAAGTGGGGCTTAATCCGTTAGGCCTATATTTATGTCTACTTATATCCTTTCCTAGGCAGGAAAGAAGTGTAGGACAAATTTGTTAAATTGGTGAATCATTCGCTTTCGTCAATATAGCATGTACTGACTTTAAAGAATTCTATTTGACTCATACATGGTTTTTGTTTTTTTGAAATAAACTTATCCATTGCTAAATGATTAGTACATAATTACTTGAGTACTATAAGACGTTAATAGATTACATGCGAGCGATATTGCTAGTAGCTGTTATTGTTCGTTTAATTAATAGCGTGATTGTTGCACGTGTCTTCTGATGTGTTGGGTTGCCAATGTTTTCAGATGTATTGGTTTCGACTGAACTCTGTATAACCTTTGTATTGTGGAAATAATAATTGACATTGCCATTGTTTTCTTTTCTTTTCTGTTCTTTTTTTTTTTTCTATTTATTAATGGCAGACATCCCTCTAGACTCTTGTTTGTAAAGTGCATGCATTATGATGATTTGAACTGATAATAAACTTGTGTTTGAAATATATGAATCATAAAAGGGAAAGTTTATATGTTTCTGTTTGAATATTGTATGAGCCCTTTCTAGTTGTATTCATGATATAGTTATATGCATAACTTGATAGTCAAAACCCTAATGCCGCATATTTAGTGAGAAACACCAATGATCGGTTCCAACAAATTAGGGTTAATAGAAAATTAGTTGTGAAGAAAGCCAGTACCGAAAGCCCTAATGTTTTATAGTTCTTTACAATTTTCTGCGAGTATCGAAGTGACTTTATATAAAAAAGTTATTTTCTTACATCGTGCGGGTTAACTTTTTAAAACCCAGACTAGATATTTGTTGAAACCAAATAAGAGGACACAAAAAAAATGAAAAAATAAGTCAAATGATTTGCCTGCTGTGATGAAAGCACAATGGAAGCTGAAGGGGGGAGGAGAGTTGAAGCGAAAGCCTTCTGAATGTTAAACCAAAGATGGTCTCACCGACTCGTGGTTGGACAATTGGAGTTTGGAGTGTGAAGATGAAGAACATATTGTTTAACTCTTATATGAAATTTCTTATAAATACAATTTCTATCATTTTAGATACATTTTTAAAATAATATAATTTTAATAATAGGTTAGTTGAATTGTTAGCTAAATATGAGTTACGAGTAAACTGTCAGTTTATTAAAAGAGAAAATTTTGAACTTTTTCACTAATATTTTATTTAAATTTAGAGAACCTAAATTCTAAATTTGAATTAGATAAAAAAAAAAAAAAAAAAAATAGGTGACGAAAAAACTCGTTGGTTGTTATGTTTCTGCAAATCCAAAATTCCCTCTTTTCACTCTTTCACCTCATAAATTCCCTCTTCAAAAGTTTAATTTTTTACATTCAAGTCATATGTTTTATTATTGAATAACAACCACATTTTTATTATTTTTCTAAATTCAAATCTTTTTATATTTATAATTTATTTTATTCAATTATTGGAAAAAAAAAATTGGTGGGAGATTCTAAGAAACCACGCAAGTATCGGTTTGCAATTTTCCTACAAAAGTTTCCTTTATCTTCTTGTATATGTTGATGTGTGTATATATATATATATATATATATATATATATTCATTTCCAAAATATTCTGCAACAAGAAACTAATACTTATTTCATTAAAATTTTCAATGGTGGATAAATTGCAGTTTCATGTTTTTCTTTCTTGTTTATCTTTGATGGGTTTTGCTGGTTTTCAACCTGGGTTTTCTTCTTTAGGGCATCTGCTGCTTTGCAAAGCTTCTGAATAAGGTAACATATCGTATATACATTTGCATGTACATACATATTTTCTTTTATACATGTGTAAACCGAACCACATTCTTCAGTTTTTCATTAGATTGGAGGTGAAGAAAGAATGATGTCGGATTGAGAAAATGAAATAAGAATTTTGCTCTTGAAATTTTGCTTTCTATTCTTTGACCAGAAACATATCATCATATAAAACAACAAGCTGCATGAAGAAGTTGCTTGTTGATTGGATTGACGCATAACATGGAAAAACAATTGAAATTGATAAAGGAAAAGTAGAGAAAAATGGATAGAGAACATTCAACAAGCACTGTTTTAGAGCGTGACAACTCTCGAAATCGAACTCATTTTCCTCACGTGCTGAGGCAAAGAAGCTATATATTTGATGGGTTTGGGCAATACTTGAACAAAGAATGGGATATTGTTGAAGGTACAGGGCAAGAATTTTGCTGGTATCATGTAGAGCTAATTAAAGGAAATCAGAAACTTTCTCAATATGCAAAACACTTAATAGATGTCCTTTGCCCCCCTTTAAAGCTTCAAGACATTCTCTCACTTGTTAGTAACGGACCCTTTTGTGGATATGTCAATGGAGCACTTGTGTTTAGGGTTAATTCACCTGGCCCTCCTTCTAGTAATTTCACTTTCAGAATTGCAGCTAGAGTTACCGAGCATTTGGTGATTACTGTCTCATTAGGACGTGTTCCTAGATTAGATTTCAAGCCAACAAGTCGATCTCTCTTATCCGAAATTCCTAGTTTTAGAAAAAGAGAGGAAATTAGGGAAGAGAATGGGGTAGTGATTGGGGACCATGTTTTAGAGTTATTGTTGACAACGAATCATTCTGAAGAGGTTGATAATCAAGTGCCAAAATCTGTGTCGAATCTTGTTATTCACATCATCGACAAACACGTGGATCATCTTCAAGATACCGTCACCAGACTCGAGATTGAGTTGGACTCGATTGAGCTAGAAATGGACAAAGGTAAGAGTATTTATTGTCAAGTTTTAAAATAATGTGAACATTAACAAATTTTTGGCATTTAATTAATATAATATGTAGTTATTTTGTATTTTTCATGTTCGTATTAGTACTTTAGTATTATACGAAAAAACTACTAAAATTGACTTGATTTGAACTACTATCAACTCGTGTTATGTCATCTAAGTTTTGTTTAATATTAGGTGGATTTACTTTGAAGAAAAAGATGTTGGATGATCGAAGATTTCCAAAAATTCACCTTGATATACAACGCATATTGCAGGTAGTTTGTCATTCTTGTTATTTAAAAGTTCTTTAATTAGTTTTAAGGAGTATTTTTTTTTTTGCAAGAATTTGGTTAGGCTTTGAAATTTTGGTGCCTTCATAATCATCCAAAATATAGTACAAAATATTGTTTCTTTACTTAAAGGGTTTAAGGACAAAAAAAAAATTATTTGCACTTCATCTTGTTAACTTTAGTATTAATTCTCCTTTAATTCACAGGTCATTGCTTATGGAGAGCAAGTATTTCCTCGAGTAAAAGAAAAATGCGCTTCAAAACAATGGTTTTCTAGTGAAG
The DNA here is from genome assembly GCF_000150535.2 of Carica papaya. Next base: position 380,921 of record NW_019014672.1, read on the forward strand.
ACATTAACTCTTTAGAAGAGCTAATTGGACAATTGAGAAGGCTAAAAGAAAATGTAGGGTTTATTGCAAATCATGTCTCGGTAATTCAAGCTGGTCTTGAAAGTTGGCAAGCTGAGCAAATAAATAAGAAGTTGTATTATCTTTCCTATCTTTCGATAATTTTTCTTCCTTTATCCGTAATAACTGGAGGTATAACTCTCTTTCTCGTTCTTTTAAATCCTAATAATTTTTTTTTTATGTAATAATTTGATGCATTTGCACAATAATCTGATATCTTTTTTTCTTTCATGTACATACAGTTTTTGGTATGAATGTAGGGGGAGTTCCATGGACTGGACAAGATAATCCAAAACTAAGAGATGGTTTTCGTAATGTCATGATTTTATGTGTGGTAATGTTATTTATAGTGTTGCTATGCTTTATATTTCCATCATTGTATTTTCGATTAACTACTTCGCCAAAGAGAAGCGTTGTCAAAAAAAGTTGGTCAATTAATAAGAGATCTTTTCATATGAGATCTCTTGGAGCACAAGAAAGAAGAGGTTATCTTTCGATTTAAAGATGTACGAAAATGTCAACGATCTTTTTGTACACTTTATAACACCTGGGCCTAGAATTTAGGTCCAGGATAATTAAACCATAATAATAATATAAATTAGAAAATTTTAATTTTAATTTTTAATTGAATTTTTTGAAGAAAATTATGTTTTAAATGTATTTGAAAATATTTTAAAAAATCAGAGTTAAAGTAGAAATAAGAGAGAACATATTTGAAAAAAAATTTGAAAAATTTGGGTAAAAGTGAAAATAACAAAAATGTAGCTATGTGGACCGCCACATTAGTAGCATGGCCGATTACTGTACGCCGCGTGGCAGATACGCAGACACACATCCATGTAGGAAGCCACGTGGGCGATCCGCGTGCCAGCAGATCCAATGGCCCAGATCTCTTCCCGCGCACACAGACGACTCATATCAGTTTCATCTTCAATCGTGATTAAACTACTATATTTAATCTGATTGTGTGACCAAGAATAATTTTTCAAATAAGAACGATCCAACGACTGAGAGTGGGACACGTGTCCCTACATGGACAGCCCAGATCGAAACAGAAAGAGTATTTAAGCATCTTTTCCCAAAAATACTAACCCTAGTGGCATCCGACCCCGTCGGAGAATAAAAAGAAGGGCAGCCGAAAGGAAAGTCGACTGTCGTCGCTGCTGCACCGGGGCAGCTGCCAACACCGAAGAGGTAAGTTTTTTTTTTCTTTCGTTTTGAAATTTGATTTCAAGCATCCTACACCCATATCGGTGCCAAAAAGGCAAAAGAGAAGCCAAAAACTAAGAGCAAAACTCGGCTGAGTCGCCGCAGCCGTGATAAAAAAATTACTCTGATGTACCGTTTTTCATTCCTTTTAATCTTTCGTTCGTTTTGAAACAGCCCCGAAAATTCATAATGAAATGTATATTAAAAATATCAAATGCGGAAGCGAAGTCAAAATTTGAATAATATCCCTTACACTAAAACCAAAAACGTGCTCACAAAATATAAAAGATCAAACTACCTAAAGGAGAAACTGAAAGTAAAAGCTACGAATATGACTATGGAGTCTTTAGGCGTCCCCTTCGTCGTCCTCCTGCGGAACCGGCTCGGGAACGATGTCTTCCTGATCTGAAATGATTAAATAAGGAATGAGCTACACTAGCCCAGTAAAGACATCACGATATCTCACCGTCACGGAGGTAAAGGTGGGTAGAAAACACAAAAAGACCAATGGAGCATAATTTACAACAAATTCTTTTATCAATAATAAATCCTTCACCATCTACCTACCTCGGTGAAATTCATAAAACAGTATACGAAAGCAATAACATTATCATCATCATGAAATCATATATAAACTGTATAACATAATACTTATCAAGCCTTTCGTAATTCAATCGTTACACAACATATTTTCCTCATTTACCAGCCCACTAGTATCTATGGGGATCCATAGGGGTCCCGCTACCCGTTAACCCTTAACACTTGAAATCATATTCCAGGGCCGTCCCCATACCCCGTCCGGTATGGGCGCCAAACTATAAACCACATTACCCCATCTAGTATGAGGGTGAAACGGGCCGTCCCCATACCCCGTCCGGTATGGGCGCCAAAACACATAAGATCTCTATACCCCGTCCGGTATGGGAGACCACAATCCCGGTAGGGTTCCCTACGGACCCGGTCCGTCCACCATCTCCCAGGATATCTAGTCAGGCTGAACACATTATACAATTTTCCATTTACATAATCTTTCATTCTCCTTTTCCCTCAGTCAGCATTATCAATCACATACAAATAAGTAAAACGATAATTTATGCCAAACAGACAATATATAGCATCAATATCCCAGTCATTCAATCCATAATCAATAAAACAGTAAAATATGCACACGAAACTATAAAATAAAAACATCGAACCTCATACTGCATTTAAAACTGTAAAACATGTCAAATAACAGTTAACCGACAAACACACTAGACTCGGGCTCCATTAGCGACCTTAAATAATTTCACACATTCGTTGATTCATGAAATACCGTTTTATCATTTATTGAACTTTAAAACCGTGATAGGAAATAGGGTGAGGGGTCCTTACTCGTTTCGGGGTCCGAACACGGTTTCACAGTGCGCTTGCACACTGTCCCTAATTTTCCCTGAATTTTTCCCGGGGAACTGAAACGTACTACAAGTACCTGCACGTGTTCCAAAAAATCCTAAATTAGGCCTAGGGCCCCTTTCGGCCAATATCGCAACTCCGGCACGGCGGCTCCGCCATGCTCCGACGACGGCGATTCGCCTCAGGTTGGCCGTTTTCAGCCGAATTCGGCCACACTCGCATTGGTTCCTGCGATAAAACAACCCTACGGCCCTCGGGGGGCCGAAAATTTACGGAAAATCGAAGCTTACCGGCGGTGGTGCTCTCGGGTGCGGCGGCTCTCCGGTGAAGTTCATGTTTTGGTGATTCGGCTCCGATCAACCTGTAAAGAAAAGAATGATGATCACGGTGGTATAAAAATTGCATTAAACGGAGGCCGGGAAGGGCCTCATCGAAGGCAAAAACCGAGGAGGGGTGCGGCGGCGCCGCTGGCTTTCGGCCGTGTTTTTCGGCCGTTTGGCCGGGATTTTGGCTCCGATTTGGCCACTGGGGAAATCAGTGTGGAAAAACGAGTCGGGGGTATGAAATTTACCTCGATCGGCGGTCGGAAATCCCTCCGGTGCGGCGGCGGGTGGCGGCGGCCGGCTTCTGGTTCGTCTTCTCCGGCGAGGGCAGGCGGCTAGGGTTTGGGGTCTGGTGTGGGGGTCTTATTTATACCCTTTTTCCTTTTGATCTCAGCCGTCCATTTTGATTTAATCTGGGCCGTCCGTTTTTGATTAAATCTGGGCCGTCCGTACGATTAAATCTGGGCTGTCCGTGCGCGCAATTGATCTGGGCCGTCCGATCGCGCGCACGCGGATCGCCAACGTGGCCCGTCCCCGGTCGACGTGATTTTGCCACGTGTCAGGTCCTGGTTGGCCAGGACTGCTGACTGGGTCTGCTGACGTGGCTGCTGACGTGGCACGCGTTTTTTTTTTCTCTTCTTCTTAAATTTCCCCGGGCGCTACAATTGTCCCTAATCTTTTTCTGGTGCAGGTCTACTGAAGAAAATTCACGGCGAGAGAAGAACGGCAGAACCGCCGCACTGGAAAACTCCTCAACTGGTAATGCTTTGATTTTCCTTTTTTTTGTCAACAGAGATCATCTATCCTCATTTTTTTGTAGGTTTTCACGCAAAAGTGGCCAAAATCGGCCAAAACTAGCTAGACGAAAGGAGACGTCGCCGTAGGCCTCGGAGCATGGCAGAGGCGTTGTGCCGGAACCTAAAACCAACTGAAAAATTTAAATTTTTGGTCTTTTGGGATATTTTGGAACACATGACAAGTATTTTTGGTTTTCACAGAAAAAACTCAAGAAATTCGGGAACCGCTAGGAGGTGCTGTGAAAAAGACAATATTTCGAATACCGATCCGATATAAGAATCTCTCACCATTTTTTTCCCGTTATGGTTGATTGAAGTCTAATAAATAATACC
>NW_019014672.1:411823-426204 GCF_000150535.2 Carica papaya
TCTTTTACAACCTTTGTGGAGATTGAAAATTTGACATTGGTGAATCAAGGTTGAAGATTAGACATATTATGCACTTGATATTAACTATCATGAGGATGTTTTTTTATTAAGGGTCATCCTTTCTACTCTTTTGAGGATCTTGGGGATTTTATTAACAATCTGATTCATATGTAAATGCTTTTGTATATGAGTTTGCTTCCCCTTGATGCTTGTGAATGAATATATCCATTCTTTTTATTTCAAAAAAAAAAAAGGACTATCATGAGGAGAGTTAAGTAATACATAGTGCACCTGAGGATTGGCATTATTTGCTCTTTTTCACAGTATTTTTTTTAAAGAAAAATTGTCTCATTAATTTGGATTGCATTGTTTGAGACATGGGATCTATTCCAGGCATAACTGTATTTCCTCTTTCATATTTATATTTGTGGTTCAATAGCATAGTTTTGACAGTCGACTTTAATAGTTTTAGCAGTTCATAGGAAATTCACCTGAAGAAGAGTAAAGCACTGTGTATTTTTTATCACTGCTTGTGTACTATGTTAGACTGGTACTTGTGATACTGAAAACGCTGTGAATTAACATGTATATGTCCATGTAAAGAAAGATGCTTAGGACCACTATCTCCATATAAGATGCATCTTCACCCTAGAAGTATAGAGAATGACGAGGATCAGTAAGATCCTTTGTAAATATGTTAATAGAATGTTCCACTAAGCAAAAGAAAAACGAGCAGGGTAATTGCATAATTTGAAATTCCTTGTTCACAGTCAAACTTCCCCCTAGAGTTAATGATAATCTCATTCACCTGATTCATATGACTAATTCACTTTCTTTTTCTCATTTCAGGTGGATTTGCTTTAAAGAAAAAGATGCTGGATGATAGAAGATTCCCCAAGATGCATCTTAATTTGCAGCGTCTTTTGCAGGTGGTTTGTTAAATTCTAATTTTCTCTTTCTCCCTTTGTATGGCCAAGAGTGAGAAAGCATTTTGGGACTTTTTAGTTTCAGAACATTGTTCAAAATTTTTATTTCTAAGAAATCGGTTCAACTGAAATGATCTTTTATTTGTTTCTAGAAAATTAAAAAAAAAGTTCATACAACTAAAATGTTAATCCATGTGCTGTCTTTGTGTGGCTGTTGGAAACTCACTTGTATCTTCCAAACTGGCTGACTTTCTGTTTATGAAATTCTGCTCTTTCACACCCTTTGGCATGTTACTGAATTTCTTGGTTTATCTTTATTTTTGACTTAGACAAAAAGTCCTTTTTTTTCTTTTCTTGGTTTGGCTATTAGAAACTATATACTATTAATCCACAACATTTTTATATGGGAATTCACTTGCTGGATCCATGCTTTTGTTACAGTACAAGACCCAGAGGGATTTAGTTTGATGAGATAAAGTAAATCCATGTTGATATCTTATTTTTATATTTATCTTCCTTTACCTTAGGTAATTGCATATGGAGAGCAAGTATTTCCCCGAGTGAAAGAGAAATGTGCTTCGAAACATTGGTTTTCGTCTGAAGATGTTAATTCCCTAGAAGAGTTAATTGGACAATTGAGAAGGTTAAAAGAAAATGTAGGTTTTATTGCAAATCGAGTGACAGCAATTCAAGCAGGTCTTGACAGCTGGCAGGCTGAACAAATCAACAAGAAGCTCTATTATCTTTCTTTCCTTTCAATAATATTCCTTCCTTTGTCTATCATAACTGGAGGTAAAACTCTTATGAGAACCTTCAATATTTAAATTTTCTTGGCATCTTCACAGAACTCGGTCGGTAGAATTCTAGTCTAATCTTTTTAATGTGCACAAGCAGTTTTTGGCATGAACGTGGGAGGAGTTCCATGGACAGAGCAAGGTGACCCTGAACTACAAGATGGTTTTCGAAATGTCATGTTTGTTTGTGGTGTGATGCTGCTTCTGGTGCTGCTATGCTTTGCATTCCCGGCTATTTATTCCCGTTTGGCTGCTTGGCGGAGGAGGAGGGCTATGGAAAGAAGCTGGTCTTTTAACAGGAAGTCAGTCTTGAGAAGAGCTGTTGGAGTTCAAGAAAGAAGAGGTTATCTTCGGATTTGAGGAGTACAAATAAGTTAGAACCAACAGAATAGTTGTATGCCATTTTATCCTTACCTCAGTTCTAAGATGAAGAAGCTGCTTCAGTTCCTTCAATTAGACAAACTGGTGAACACCTACCTTTTCTTTTCTGAATTCTACAGGAATTTCTTGTCAAGCTTTCAGCTGCCGCTGTGTTTGATTTGTCACTTTTCAACTGATTTTTCAATGACCGGAAGTAGCACAGGCGTCGTTTCTCATAGGCGTCCTTGCAAATCAAGAACACTTATCGATCACTTTGGTTTTATATATTGTCTGGTGAGAGATGGAGTGGCCTTGTCGGGGGGTGAGCCGATCCGGCTGTAATTTCAAGTTTGTAAGATATTGTACAGGAATTACAAAATTCATGAACCCAAACATGCACGAACATAATTGTATTTATTCATGTTAATGGGGGTTATTCATAACTTTGAATAATATTAGACTCATCATTGTTGTAGAGTCAATTTTACTTGTTGGGAGTTTCTCAGTTCAAAATTTTGTTATGCCCGTTTTGGGCGCAAATGGAATTTTATGAACTGCTCGAGCGAGAAAGTCGTGAAACATTTATTTGCTGTTTTAATTATAATTACTTTACTAACTACTGAATTGACATATTTAGAGGAATTCATTGAGTCCGGAATCGGACTATTTTGGACCGAACTAAATACTGATTCAAGTTGGACTGACCTAATCTCAGACTCGAATTGGACCATACTGGTAATTTTCAGGCTCATTTTTTTATTAAATACATGATAAAATATGATAATAATAACTACTAAAAGTTAAATACAATTGTATTATTGCATATTATTAATATTAAAAACAATTACATGATATGATATTAGAAAATTATGTCTAAATTAAAGAAAAAAAATGAAAATACTGTCCAAAACTTATCTACTATAAGAATATGACAAAAAAAAATAAAATTACAAGACATGATAATTCCTGATATTGTGTATATATGTCAGTTCACTAGTTATATATTTTAAAAATTTACTTCCCGGTCGGCCATTGTCCGTTCAGTGTCCGAAACGACTGCGTTTTATCTCCTTACCCAAAATAAAAACCTTCAGGGTCTTAACGCCGTGGACACGTGGCAGCCGCTAAAGACCTCCTTGTCCGCTCTAAACCCACCCTTGGTAGCATCAATTTTCTAACAAACGAGAACACTGGACACCACGTATGTACAGACCGCAGTAGATATATCTAGAACCTTCCACCTCTCGCTAGAAAAAATCCATTTGCCTTTCGGCCCATAAAACCCTAAACCCCTGAACGTGGAAAGTTCCTGTACTCGCTACTCTCCATTTCTGGGTTTTTTTTTTTCATCCCCAAAAGCTACAAGTTGATCTGATTATTCATGGCCGCCGCAGCTCTTCTCCGCTCAATACGACGCCGGGACGTCGCCTTCGCCCCTCTGTCAGCATATAAATGCGTATGTCCGTAAACCTTTCTCCTTCAGTAATTGATCGAGATGTTTTTTTTTTTTTTCTGCTTGTTAATTGATCCACTACCGATGGAACTTAGTAATTTCGAACGTGAACGTGTCGGCTCGCTGGATTTTTTTTTTCTTCTTAATTTACAATAGCTAAGGCCTGATCCGAAGCTTTTTAATTTTTTGTTCTTTCATAATTCTGTATTATTTCATTGTGTTCGTATGCTCAGTTCTGAAAGAAGGAAATTCTGCCGCGATCAGATGAGATTTTCTTGTCTTCTTTATTTAGAGTTTATTCGAGGATGAAAGCTGGTTTACAGCTTTAACCGACATGATAATATTAATTTCTTAGTATAAATGGAAAGTGATGTTTATGTACTCAATCACTGACGCTTGTTATGTGAAAGTTTCCTTGTCGTCTCCTAGGTCGTAGTTTTTTAAATTTTAATCTGGTTGTTGGATGCCCTTGTGGTTTGATTCCACTGAGGTTCTTGTTGTTAACATGTGGTTTTTCTAATTCACATGTTTGTTTGTGTTTGATTCTAAGATTTGAGTTCCTGGATTTATCGTCTGAAACTAGAGAATGTTTAATAAAGAGATGGAGTTTGGTATTCATGGATAAAAAAGTGCTCGTGGGCTTCCCATCTAGATTCCTTAATGGAAATGCTTCTCCAAGTCCTGCAAAGTGCATCTAATTGACTTGTTGAGAAGGTCTAAACTAGGAACCTAAATGCTCTTTACCTACATGCTGTTTCCTGGAAGATGCGGCCTAATGCTAATTCACTCTGTTCTTGAAGGTCTTATAGTTTGAATCTTTAGCTTCCAAATTATTGAAAGTTCTGATGTGTGTGATACAGTTGATCCAGATGACGTCTCATTTTGACTTCAGGTTGACTCAAAATTTTTTGTCAAAAATATTGACTTATAATTCACAGAGATCACTTTTTGTTAGTGAAGGCATCATAGGATTTTTCCAAGGGTGGACTTTGCTGTAAAAATGCATCTTATATTTTCTTTGTTTTGCCTGTACAGTTGACCGGCAATGCCAAGACATCGCGGGGTCCTTCTTACATAGGGAACAACTGGACAACTTTGTGCAGAGCTTTCAGGTGATATGAGTTCTGGTTCCTAGGCTGCAGATATTTTCATTTTTATATAGGATTTGTGTCTAACTAAGGTGACTCTTTGAATCTATGCAGTTCAAAACCTGCTGGGAATGATGTCATTGGTATTGACTTGGGTACCACCAACTCTTGTGTTGCAGTCATGGAGGGAAAGGTATCTGATTGATTCTGAGTGAGTTTGACTTCACAAATGGTTTTTCCCCCCCTAATATCCTGCATTCTTATTGCTTAATTATAATGCTGTAACAGAATCCCAAAGTTATTGAGAATGCCGAAGGTTCTCGAACGACACCATCTGTTGTAGCATTTAACCAAAAGGGAGAGCTTCTAGTTGGTACACCAGCCAAACGTCAAGCTGTCACTAACCCAACAAATACGGTATTTGGAACCAAGCGTCTAATTGGTAGGCGTTTTGATGATCCTCAGACGCAGAAAGAAATGAAGATGGTCCCATACAAGATAGTTAGAGCTCCCAATGGGGATGCATGGGTTGAAGCAAATGGCCAACAATATTCTCCCAGCCAAATTGGTGCATTTGTTCTGACCAAGATGAAAGAAACTGCGGAGGCTTATCTTGGAAAGGCAGTTACAAAAGCTGTCATCACAGTCCCAGCTTACTTCAATGACGCGCAAAGACAAGCAACAAAAGATGCAGGGAGAATTGCAGGCCTTGATGTGCAGAGGATCATCAATGAGCCCACTGCTGCTGCCCTTTCCTATGGTATGAACAACAAGGAGGGTCTGATTGCGGTGTTTGATCTTGGTGGTGGCACATTCGATATTTCAATATTGGAGATCTCAAATGGGGTTTTTGAGGTATACATTGACTGTAACTATATTAGGTTATTTTGTTTAAGTCATTGTGATGAATATATCTTCTAACCTTGCTGATTATTATCTCGTCCAGGTGAAAGCTACAAATGGTGATACATTCTTGGGAGGAGAAGACTTTGATAATGCTTTGTTGGACTTCTTAGTTAATGAATTTAAGAGAACTGAGGGCATTGACCTTTCAAAGGATAGGCTCGCATTGCAGAGGCTCCGAGAAGCTGCTGAGAAGGCCAAAATTGAACTCTCATCAACGTCCCAAACTGAAATCAACCTACCTTTTATTACAGCAGATGCTTCTGGTGCGAAGCATTTGAATATCACTCTTACCAGATCAAAGTTTGAGAGTTTGGTAAATGACCTGATAGAGAGGACTAAGAATCCATGCAAGAACTGTCTAAAAGATGCTGGCATCTCTACTAAGGAAGTTGATGAGGTTCTTCTTGTTGGAGGAATGACCCGTGTACCTAAGGTACAAGAAGTAGTGATGGAGATATTTGGTAAGACGCCCAGTAAAGGAGTCAATCCAGATGAGGCTGTTGCTATGGGAGCTGCAATACAAGGTGGCATTCTCCGTGGTGATGTTAAAGAGTTGCTTCTCTTGGATGTGACCCCCCTATCACTTGGTATTGAAACACTGGGTGGAATCTTTACTAGGCTTATCAACAGAAACACCACAATTCCTACGAAGAAGAGCCAGGTTCGATTGTGAAACCAAATTCTTTCTTGTGTGGTTATGATATAACATATTACATGAGCGACAAAATAAATGGAACTTACTGGAATTGTTACTGGTATAAAGGATGTTTTTTCCATGTGTGCTAAATCATGATTTTAAATCGTTGAGCTTTAGCTAATTATTGTCCTTCATGCTCAGGTATTCTCAACTGCAGCTGACAACCAGACTCAAGTTGGTATCAAGGTGCTTCAAGGTGAACGAGAAATGGCAACTGATAACAAGCTCCTGGGAGAATTTGAGCTTGTTGGTATTCCACCAGCTCCTAGAGGCATGCCTCAGATTGAAGTAACTTTTGACATTGATGCCAATGGAATTGTCACCGTCTCCGCCAAGGACAAGTCTACTGGAAAAGAACAGCAGATTACAATCAGGTCATCTGGAGGATTGTCAGAAGATGAGATTGAGAAGATGGTTAAGGAAGCGGAAACATTTGCCCAGAGGGATCAAGAAAGAAAAGCTTTGATTGACATTAAGAACAGCGCAGACACCACCATCTACAGCATAGAGAAGAGCTTGGATGAATATAGAGACAAGATTCCCAGCGAAGTTGCAAAAGAAATAGAGGATGCTGTGGCAGATGTGAGGAAGGCGATGGCAGGAGAAAATGTAGACGAGATCAAGTCCAAGATTGATGCCGCCAACAAAGCTGTCTCTAAGATTGGACAGCACATGGCTGGTGGTTCCAGTGGCGGTCCCACAGCAGGAGGATCACCAGGCGGGGACCAGGCTCCCGAGGCAGAATATGAGGAGGTGAAGAAGTGAGAGATTGATTATAGGCTGTAGGCAGCAGCTTTGTTAATGGTTCCTTTGAAACAGGCTGCGAACTGCAGCTAAAAATGACCTACTTTTATATTGCACGTCGGTATGACATGTTCTTGCGGTTCCTTGTAAGTAAATCTTGGAGGCTGAATGTATTAGGAATTCAAATACCTTCCCCATATGTGGTTGAGCTTTCCAATCTTGTTGTGCACATTTTTAGGCGTGTGCTGTCTCACTCACGTTTACATTACCATTTAGAAACTGGATTTGTAAGCCATGATGTAGGGAATTTGTGCACTTTGATCCTGATTGCATACTTGCATGGAATAATGCAATATTATTTCTGAAATTGATGAATTTTCAGGTTCTTAATGCATAAGATGAACACGAATAAGTAAAGCTAGCGAAAAAAAGCATCTTAAGGTAGCCGGAAAAGGTCAAGTCCCTTTTGAATTTAGTTAGGAATCCCATCCCAAAAAAGGGTTTTTGTTTGGATTTCGTGGGACATTTATAGGAGTTTCACCATGGAAAGAAGACACCTGGAAATTTAAGTCTCACTCAAAGATTAATGGATTGGAGGCTTGAGTTGATAGTATTTTAGATCTCCAAATTTATGGGTATTCTTCACTCAAAAAAGTATTTGGGTCCTTTTAGTAAGGCGGCAGCTACAAAAGTCATTTGAGTTTGTTGGATCGATTCTAACACTTCAAATTTTATTTTATAACGTTCCCTTAAGCAGTTGATTTGAGTAATAAATTATATTAGTTTTTAAAATAATCATATTATAATTAGTGATCAATATCATTAGATTGAATCATATGATTATTTTGAAATATGATATAAATCTCTCTCTATTTTTTTTATATTCAAATATTTAATTATAAACTAATTAAATACGATTAATCACCTATATTTATTTGATGAATACTTTGATATTGTAAAATTAGTTAATAAGTTTAATTAATTATATTAAGTCTTAATGGTATAACAATATCAATCTTAACTATGATTGTGTTTATAGTGAATCTCCAAATAAAATTTTATTAGTTAATTAGTTACAACTAGTTATATTATATTATTACTTACAAATTTATTATTTTATAATTAAATTATATACGATCAGTTTAGTTGATAATAATACGTATTTTTAAAGAAAATTCTTAACTTCATATAATTTTTGTCATTTCGACAAATATTATGCCTAGCATTTTTTTGGATCACATCAAACAACCTTCCATAATTCATTTATTTACATATTCAATATCCCAATTTTATTGATAATCATAATAGTAAGTAAGATATGTAATGTAACTTCACAATTGTGAATCCATCTAATGACTTTACATCTTCTTTCTTGGAGTCAATATTGCTTTCTCCTTTGGTTTGGCTTTACACAAATAACTTCCTCCCAATAGTCATGGATTTTTGATGATTTTCAGTATTTATAAATATTTTTAAGCATATATATATATATATATTAATAAACATCATATTAAATGCTATGTATAATATATTTATATACAGAATCTATTAAAAGTTATTGATAATTCATATTTTTAAAAAAATAATTAGAAGAATGTGAATTTATTTATTCGATTATAATTGCATGCCAATCTTCTTTGCAATAAATGCTCCTCTCGTATTAATTATTTAAAAAATATTAGAATTTTTAATAATTGGTGCTTTGCATATGTATGTCAATAAAATTCATCTTAAATATATATTTTTTTTACATATATATTTTATTAAATTAATTATAAAATAATTAATGTAATGAAGTGGTTTAATGTGGTGCCACCGTTAACTAGCTTTATATATATGTATATACATACATACTACCATAATTGTATAAAATTAGTATAAATATAATTTTATACATTTAAAAACATGTTAATTCCCAATTTATTTACATATATAAGATTAATAAGAGAAATATTAACCTATTTTACTAATAACTATATCAATTTTCTTAAAACAATAAGTGATAAAAGAAAGATGTTGTAAGCTTTATTTATTGACAGTTTTATTTCATGTTGAAAATTAAAAATAACTTAAAATTATTATTCTTAATTATAATTAAGAAAGATACAAAACAATCCTAAACCTAATTAACATATGTTTTATTAATCAAATTAAATATATATATATATATATATATATGTATTCGCAATTCCAACGCAATTCCCTGATCGTCTTCCCTTTCCCTCAGTAATTAGGTTATTTATGTAAATTCTGCCCCACACATAATAAAACCACACTTCTTTCTCACTTATTTCACCATAGGAGAACCCAGGGGTGGTCGAGCAGCTCTCCCGCAAGGAGACGTCGGCGGCTCCTTCGATCAATCAAACGCCTGGCTCTTCTGACGATTACTTCGCGTTTTTGTAGAGACTTCAACCGATGCTTTGACAGTCGGTAATCGCATTACTTTTGGTTCTAACTTTAGACGGAGGAAGATAACAGAGAGACATACTCAACTGCCTGCCGCACACTTAATCTTGTAAGGACTTATTGATTTTCTATTGGGAATATTTTTATGGAATGTGTTAATAACAGGAGTTTGTGTTTTACCTATGGAAGTTTGATTGATTCTTTAAATAACCATATATTTCCGTTTTTGGTGTGTTTGTTTTTCTGGTTAGTAGTTGCATATTGTTTCGGTCAACTAGGTTTCAAGGGAGAAACAAGGGTTTTGATTCAATGGGTTCTAAGAAAAGAAGCAGTTCCCATTCTGTGGAGGACGTGGAAAATCAAGCAGAAAACAACAGGGAGCTGAAACCTTTGAAGAAGAAAATGAGGAAGGAGAAGAACAAAGATGAAGAAAACCCAGAAACTGTACAAGGAGACGATGCAGCAGTTACTCCTTCTGGTGTCCCTGCTAGTTCCAACAAAGACATGGAGAGGAAGAAGAAGAGAAAAGCGTTTGATAAAGAGAGAAAGAGAGCTGCTTTGCAAGATGAAGGAATGGCGCAGCCTAAACCATTGGAGGCAGAACCCAGACCTGAAGAGACTAGCGCATCTCTAGCATCTTCTTCCACTAGCGGATTGCCGGAGTTCCATATCAGTGTTTTCAAGAACTTGGCTTCGGCTGATGGTTCAGTGCGAGAAGAAGCAGTGGAATCATTAGTGAGGGAGTTGCAGGAAGTTCAGAAGGCATATGAGAGACTTGGAAAAAAGGATTTGGTCAGCGAGGGCTTGAAACTAGAGGCGGACAAAGATGATGGTTTGAGTGATTGTGCACCATCTTTGAGATATGCTGTGCGCAGGCTAATCCGAGGTGTTTCTTCTTCTCGAGAGGTGTGTACTGGTGCTTGTATGGCTGTTTTCTTTTGAGAAGTGCTTGTCCATACATTATTCTCTGTTAGAATTTTGTTCATGAATATTTGTCTTTTCCTTTGGCATTGGTGCTTTCTGAATAGAACACTCTAGTATAGCTATCCTATAAAGCATTCTGTTTGGAGTACTATTATTTGTTAGTATCAGTCTGTAATTCATGTTATCTTTCCTCATTGTGGTTAATGAATAGCCATCTTATAACCCTTGCTACTAATCCATCTAATTGAGCAGTTAGTGAATGTAAAGTAACCTAACGTTACTTACCTAGTTAATTGGCAGTTAACTTGATATAGTATTCTTTTAGAGTCAGGTATGGTTTTAGAAGTTGAATGAAAATGTATATTAGGTAAGGAATTTGGCTTTTTCTTTTTTTTTGAAATATAAGGAACTTTGCATTTTGATGATAATGGTTGGGATGTTCTTGAGTTTTTGTTTCCCGGTATACATCTTTTAAGAGTTCAAATGAATAGGTTACAAGTTATTATTATTTTATACATGTGCCTTTGTGATGAAGCAGAAATTCCAATAGAAATATTTACACTTGTTCAAGTCTTTATTCAGATAATTGAAGCTTTTGATTGCTATTTACTGGTTGAACGTCATTCAGTATCAGGCTATCTTGTCACATGAAATTTGCTGTTTATGCAGTGTGCAAGACAAGGGTTTGCCTTAGGTTTGACTTTGTTGATTGGCAAAATTTCTAGCGTCAAAGTGGATTCACTGCTGAAGCTTATTGTTGATTCTTTAGAAATCTCTTCATCAATGAAAGGCCAGGTAAGTAAAAAATCGTTTCAGGAGGTTTTTGGCACTGCAAAAGATATTATAATTACTTTTTTTAATTGCATTACAGGAAGCAAGGGATTGTTTGTTAGGGCGATTATTTGCTTATGGTGCTCTAGCTCGATCAGGAAGGCTAAGCGAAGAGTGGATCTCTGATAAGAATACTCCTTACATTAAGGACTTCACCAGTGTTCTTATCTCTCTTGCAGCAAAGAAGCGATACTTGCAAGAGGCTGCTGTAGCTGTCCTTTTAGACATGGTTGAAAAGGTAAAAGCGTTGATAGAGAAGTATTTTTACTTCTGCTATCAAGTGTTTTGTGTTTTCATTTGTTCCTTGGCTTGAAAGATCTAGGAATCTTTTCGTTGCCTGCAAGTCGTAACGAAGTTCCTTTATAATTGTGCAGTCTTATTTGATTTTTCTCTTCAATCTCGCATATTGCATTAAAGTAATGTTTTGATTCTTTAAACAATGAAATGCTGTGATTATTGTTTTGGAGGTAGTGATTGATGTCTATATGCATGATGGAGGATAGCTAAAGAAGTCAGTTTTCTTAAAGATATAAGGTGAGCTCTTCAGGCATCCAAAATGTCTACAGCCTAATGGTATTTGTAGGAGAACAAGGAAATGCAGACATGTATGGTCTTATTTCGTCCAATTTAGTTGTAGATTGTTAGCCTTTTCGCTAACAGTGAGCTCAGTACGGGCTATTTTGTCGAGAAACCATTTTCTGATTTGCTCAAAACACAACCTTGAATCGACTTCTGACCTTTTAACAGCTAAATAATACTTTGGCAACTGAAGGCCAAGGAAGTAAGCGTCAATAGACCATTTTGCACTAATCTGGCATAAGCTTTTGTATGATTGTTTTGTATTTTGTATGAGGCATCTCACTGTCTCCTGCACTCAAAAACAAACTTCTTTTTGAAAACACGTGCAATATAATGGTGCTTTGGCATGTCGGGGGTGGGTTGTGGGAGGTGTTCTTGTTTTTTCTCTTCCTTGTGGAACTATGGAAGATTAAAAGATTGATTCTTATGGCTTCAGGTCTCTTTTTATTGATAAACCTTCTTACATGATTAACCAATTAGTAGAAATTTTTCAGGATTGTTTTACCTTGCATTTTCCTTGCTACTTGTTGTTGGTGGAATGTTGAACAAATTTTTTCTTGATATTCAGCATTAGCCCTGTCCTTCTAACAGTCTGGTATTTTTTTGTATGGGATATGAGGTACACATTTGATATGAATTGTTTATGGGTTGCATTTTAAGGAGCAATTAGAGAGATTCTTATATAATGCATGCAATATATGTCTATATGTGCAAATACACAAATATATCGTAGTTAATCATGAGCATATCATCATAAGATCTGGGGCAAAATCCTGTTTTAGTTCTTGAACTATTCACCATGTTATAATTGAGTCAAAAGAGTTCTTTTCATTATAATTTGGTCCTTAAACTTGCAAAGAATTTTTCTTAAGTAAAGTTTGTTACTATAATCTACATGGTTTAGATAATACAAACTAAAACTTTTATGACCTAATTGTAACTTAAGGATCAATTGTAATGGAAAAAACTCTTGGGGTTCTAATTCCAATTTAAGACCACTTATTTATTGGTGAATTTTCCTACCCAAAAAACCAATTTGTGGAAATTTTTCATGATTGAGTTACTTCATTAGTACATTGTGGTGTCTGGTATGGATACGAAGACATTGTACACCACTTTTCTTGCTACCCAGTGTTGGCCATAATGAAGAACACATTTTTTCTTGATATTCGGTAATTGGGCTGCCGTTCTATAGTTTGGTACTTTGTTATATGGGAATATGTGGTGCCCATATCATGTGTATTGTTTATGGGTTACTTTTGTCAGGAGCATTTGAAGAGATTCTTATACACTACATGCTATATATGCGTGTTTATATGTGCAAATATATGTGAAAAAATTATAATAGCTGAAATCACGAGTATGTCATCATAGAATCTAAAATAAGTGATTCAAAAATATCTAAAAACCAAATATATATGTAGATACTGGATGCTCTCAAAATCAAAAGTTTAGGCAAAAATCATTGTAATTGAATTAGAGCTTATATTTTATTAAATCGATATCCTCTCCATATCATTGATGATTTTGGGGACCTAATAGATTCTTTGGCAGATGCTCTTTTGTAAATTCTTCTGTATCAGGGTGATAACCACTTGGTGCCTTGTGAGTAGCGTGCTTTTCTTCTATTAAAAAAAAGAGACAAAATCTCCTCATTCTTAGAACCTCTTACTTTCTACCTGACTATGTCTCTACACAGTCATTCTTTATCTTTGTGAATCTTGTTGCAAAAGGGAGTCAAAGAGGAATGTCGTAATAACCCCTTTTTCTTTTTTGTATGTATCTTAGTTTGATTTGCCATTTCATGTGATCTTTGATTGCTAAAGAACGGCATTTAGGATTGCGAGATTCGTATCATGGTTGCAGAAGGATGCTGCCATCCTGGTGTTATTGGTCTATGATTTTACAGGAGTCTTTTTGAAAATTAATATGTTATGCACTAAAATTTGACACGCTCCCTTAGATTGTTTTCTCCCATGTCTCTGTCTCTTGTATGTGCCAAAGTTATATAGCTGCTTAATCATGTCTGTGTCTTATGATTTTGCAGTTGCCTGTTGAAGCGGTGCTCAATCATGTTCTTGTAGCTCCAGGATTGCATGAGTGGTTTGAAGAAGCCACTGATGTTGGAAATCCCGATGCATTGCTTTTAGCAATCAAAATTCGAGAAAAGATTTCTGTTGACAGCTCTGTGTTTGGCAAACTTCTGCCAAATCCATACAGCCCAAGCAATATTTTTGCTGCTGACCATCTTTTATGTATTGTAAACTGCTTAAAGGTGGGATTATCAATTATATATTTAAAGATACTAAATATGACTAATATTAACTTTTTGCATGAAAATTTTTTCTTTATTTGGAATACTCAGGAATCTACCTTCTGTCAGCCTCGAGTTCATAGTGTATGGCCTGCTCTCATAAACATTCTCTTACCTGAAACTGTTCTACAAACTGAAGATTCATTTTTGATTGCTAATTCTTTGAAGAAGTACAAAAAAGGTCGCAGGTCTAGTTCTTCAGAAGAAGAAATTGCCAAGAACATTCAATGCTTTTATGAAGTTATCATAGAAGGATCCCTTCTTCTTTCATCTCATGACCGTAAGCACTTGGTATTTGATATTGTGCTCCTTCTCTTACCAAAGCTGCCTGCATCCTTTGTTCCACTTGTCCTATC